>JASGXE010015441.1:0-10963 GCA_030068105.1 Sinentomon sp. SZTP_YWyxl | reverse complement strand
GTTGTGGGCTTTGCGTGGATTGGAAGGTTTTCATGTCTTGGTAGGTTTTCTTTCACATGGATTTGGAGGACATCCTTGATTTTACTTGAATTGGAAAGGCCTTGCCGTCTGCAAAAATTTGCTGGTCATACCGGATTTGCTCAATTTTTTTAAGCCTGCTCGGATTAGCTGATGCCTGCAGGATAAAGTTTATCCTGGCAACGGTCAATCAATTGGCGCAGCCAGTTAAAAAAAAAGCAGCAAAAGCTTTGTCAGGCGATTACAAAACGAAAAGAATAGAAAAACAGAGAGTGCGCAAAACAGAGGCAACTAAGAAGTAATTCAAACAAACCAGGGAAAGAAACCTATTCAAACACGAACCAACAATGCAACAAAGGGGAACGAGCAAAAGAAACATTTAGACTCTAATGACTGGTTCGAGAAACGACAGCAAGGGAGGTTCTAATTGAAGCCGTGTCACGTGGAAGAGCGTTCCAAATGGCAATTGTTTTCGGAAAGAAGGAATCAGCAAGGATGGTCTTTCTTATGACAGAAGTTGTAAAACAGAGACCATGGTCTGTTCGACGTTGGACAGGTTTCAGAAAATAATCTGGAGGAATCGCTGCGTCAATTTCACCAATGACAAATTTCCTGAATAGGTCGAGGCTGTGTGCACGGCGTCGAGATTCAAGGGTGCACAGGTTCAAATCACTCAACATGGTAGTTACACTGGATAATCTACCATAGTCCCCCAGTATAGCTCTAGCTGCGCGTCTCTGGACATTTTCAATTTCCTGAATGTCAATCCTCTTGGATGGGCTCCACATAGCACACGCATGTATGGGTAACACCATTGTAATATAGGCAAGTTTCTTTTGGGCAGCTGGTGCAAATTTCAGGCTTCTATTGATGTATGAGAGCGCTTTTGAGGCTTTCTTTGTGACAAAGTGGATGTGGGCTTTCCATGATAAGTCGCGGCTTATGTACACACCAAGGTACTTAAATATTGGGACAATTTCTAAGGCCATCCCGTCCACACAGTATGATTGCAAATGAAATGAAGCAGGCTTGCCAAAGTACATTACTTTGGTTTTAGTGGTATTTATTTTCATGTCGTTTCTCGAACACCAGTCAGAAACATTTTCCAAGTCGGTTGTCAACGCCCTGTGGTCAGTTTCAGATTCGATGGTTCTATAAATAACAATGTCGTCCGCAAAAAGTCGAATTGATGAGTTCACATTGTCTGCGATGTCATTGATGTATATGAGAAAGAGACATGGCTTTTCTGACAGAATCATGGCTTCACTCAGGTATATCCAATGCTGAAATCCTCCCTAATAATTATGCCATTTACCGGAAGGACAGGGTAGAAAAGCGTGGCGGGGGTGTAATTTTGGGGGTCAGAAATGAGCTAGCCAGCGTTGTTGCTGAGTCAGGCCTTCCCCGTGAATCTCAGTTGGAAATAGTCTGGTGTTCGATTATTTTGAGCAAGCACATGAAACTCAATCTCGCATGCGTTTATCTTCCACCTAACCTTGATGCTAATTCTTGTTTTTTCACTGAACTTTACGATTCGATTTCTTTACATGTGGTCAAAAATCGCAAAAGCCTAATTTGTGGGGATTTCAATTGTCCAAATTATTTTACGCGTGAGAGCAGGAATACTTCTCGTTTCACGGCAAATGACCATTTTCTTGATAGAATCCTTCTTTCTTTCTCTCTCAAGCAATTAGTCACCAGCCCTACAAGGGTCACAAATTCTTGTGCAAACATCCTGGATTTGGCCATGACTAATTTTGATTCCCCTCTACCTGATGTTCAAGTGGTGCATGGGTTGTCAGATCACGAATCAGTATTGTTAACATTCAAGCCCGACAAGTGCTCGAATGACAACGCCAACCGCAATAATTCAAAGACATTTGCTTTCTTTCCCGACTATTCCAAAGTGAACTGGACTTCTCTGAATTCATTCCTTCTCACAAATCCCCTCTTCACTGAAGCGGGTATAATGACCAGGACGGTAAATGAGGTATGGTCAACAATTAAGGGTACATCATTTCCTGATCAATGGAGAGAAGTTACGATTGTTCCGATTCCTAAGAAAGGCTGTGTTTCAAATCCACTGAATTATAGACCTATTTCTCTGATTTCAAGTGCCTCTAAAATTTTTGAAAAACTGTTGTGCTTCGCACTTTCTGATTTTGCCGTTTTGAAGGGAATTGTTCACCCCCTCCAGCACGGGTTTCAGAACAAAAAGTCATGTGAAACTCAACTAATTGGGTTTGTTCATGAGATTTCGCTAAGTTTGGAGAAGAGAGAGCAGGTAGATGCTGTTTTCATTGATTTTGAGAAAGCGTTCGACAAGGTCAATCATCAGCTGCTGTTGGGGAAGCTTTCTGCAGCTGATTTTCCAGTTCCCTTGATCTCACTCCTGGAATCATACCTGTCCAACAGAAGGGCATTTGTTTTGGTGGGAGGATGTTTGTCCGACGAAGAGCTGATTTTATCCTCCAGCGTTCCACAAGGAAGCTCACTGGGGCCACTGCTTTTCTTATTTTATATCAATGATATTTTGATTGACCTGTGCTGTACTGCTAGGCTTTTCGCGGATGATCTAGTTATTTATTGTCCTTTTGTTGGTCCTGAGTCCCAAGACATTTTGCAATCTGACCTCAATAAAATTCAGACCTGGTGCCGGAAGTGGAAGATGAAAATAAATGTCGGGAAGTGCGCTTCTATGACTTTCCTTAGGTCCGTCAGGTCTGGCATACAATTGCCTAGACGAACTTATTCGCTGGGCGGGACACCCATCCGCAATGTGTCCTCTTTCAAATATCTTGGAGTAACACTGTCTAGCACTCTGAACTGGGGTGAGCATATCAGTTCAGTTGTTAACAAGGCCAAGGCCGCTTTGGGAGTAATCCGGCGCAATTTGTCTCACGCAGAAAAAAGTATCAAGTTGATGGCGTACAAAACGTCTGTTCTGCCCATTCTGGAATATGCGTGCTGTGCCTGGGATCCCTTTCTTGTATGTCACATTGACGCTCTTGAAAAGGTGCAGAGAAGTGCGGCCCGGTTCATCATGAACGACTACGGCTACACATCCAGTGTAACGGCTATGCTTAGTGGGCTCGGCCTCTCACCTCTGTTTGTTAGAAGGTCGGAGAAACGCCTTTATACTTTGAAGAAAATCCTCATGGGTTCCCTGATCATCCCTCTTGCAGATGAAATTCGAGCAAGCCAGTTCAATAGCAGCCGCTCCCACGCCAACAAATTTTTGGTTCCTACTATAAAATTAAACACACACTTTCATTCTTTTTTCCCTAAAACCCTTCGGGAATGGAATTCTCTCCCCAAGGACTCGAACTTGATTAGAAATTTGACCGCTCCTTGAGTTAAACGCTTCTTTTTCAAACTCTCCCCATTTGGCTTTAATTTGTCGTTGATTTCTCATTAATGGTCCATTACGTTGTCCTGTTCATATGTTTTTTGCGATCCTTGACTGTTTTTCTCGTGCATGTGTGTAATATTTGTATTTAAATCGCAAATTTCAAATACAAATACAAATACATTGTTGGACTGCCTCAATAAAAATTCCAGCACACAAGAAAAATGCTAAATCTCATAGAAAATTTCCTTGGCTCAACAACAAACTCTCAAGGCTATTTCGACGCAAAAGAAAGGCAAATTCAGCTTTCAGAAAGAGTGGTCTCCCTGTAGCAGCCTGCAGCTGCTCGCGCTAAAAAACATTGTAATCGCCCTTGGTAGCCTGTAGAATGTCGTCGGATTTGCACTGCAGGTTAAATATTTGGAATTTGCGATAAGGAACGGGAATTTTGCAGAACGAACGAAAGTGGCGTGGAAATAAAAAAGGCCGCAGCGAGTTGAAAACGCGTTGATCAGTTTGCCTGGTTTGAGCAGCACAGTCGTTTTTGAGCTGAAAGTCGGTGGAGGTCCACGCACTGTGATGCGTTGGAAATATTATCGAGCGAGGATTCGTTGCGATTGATTCGTGCCGTGATTGATTGGAACTCTCGATCCTATTCGATGCGAAGTGGTGTTATCGACGCTTCTTGTTGGTGGACTGATGAATTGTTGGCAGAATTCTGTTTGCCATCGGCCGCAGAGTTGAGAGGATCTTTTTAAAGTATCTTGTTCAAGAAGTGCCCATTGGGTAAGTGGTATTCCAGGGCCGTAAAGAAAGCGTACGCAAATTACGGTTCTCTCGAATGTGAGTACACGTGAAATGTTCGTACATTGCGATAGGTGTGTGAAGAAAGTGAGTTGTGAGGTTTTTCTAAGGATCGCAGGTGGGTTGAATGCCGAGGATCTGAGCAGGAATAATCAATCTCCAATTCTGAGATGTTTTGACGAAAAATGTGCAGAAACACCAGTTACCATTTTTTGAAACAATGAAAAAAAAACTATTGGAATGGAGCCACATGAAATGAGACATTTTTCAGTATTTCTAAGACGCAGTGACAAGGTGGTCAAGAAAAGAGTAACGTTCATACAGTGGGAAAATTGTGTCGGATCAAGAAAGGAGTTTCGAGTGGCACAACTGCAAGTCTTTGAATTTAAAAAAAAAACCATTAGAATTTTTCATTGTTGCAAGGCGTGAAAGGACATTTCTTGCAAGAGGGACCTTTTTGCAATGAAGTGATTAGTGGTCATTTTTTGAGAACATGAATCGCAATTTTTAGTGGAGCTGAAATCATGATAACCGAGTTTTTCCAGAGGTACGCTTTCACACCATATTTCAGGCGATTTGTTACGGGGCAATAATTTGATCAGAGGCAAGCCGACAGCAGCCACAGGATTCATTTGTGATTGTAGAGTGAGATCAGGATTTGTCGGGTGTTTAGCAGAAATTCAACCCTTTTCAAGGATGTTGGCAGAAACCAAAGATAAGTTCATCTTTAGAAGGGTTTAAGGGGTTGTGCACCTTACCTTAGCGGGTGCAGGGCGGAATTTACGGCAGGGTTGTTAGTCGCAGTTCTCCTGGACTGATTAAGGAGACGAAACGGCGACTGTGATAGAAGTGCCATACGTCTCGCTGCGGGACAGCGAGTTTTTAACCCAGTGATTTGTGTCCAACTGTTTTTTTTTATCGTGTTTTTAACCTTTTCTTATTTTTACAGTTTTTAATGTGTTTGCCTAATTTTTTTTAACGTTTTTCTCCCTTTTTTTGGATTTTATCCGTGTTTTATCGGGCATTGCCATTTCTGTGGTATTCATTGTGTTCTGCACTGTCGGTATTTTTGTGTGCATAACTTAACCTGCCTTCGCCTGTGCAAATTTGAAATCAGTGGGTGTATGTGCGGCCTCATTTGTCATTAAACTCAGATTCAAATTCTGTGCAGTGGAGTTTTCTTCATTTGGTTCATGTTGTTATTCTGGATTCGCAAGCTGAGATTCCACGGCCCTTAAGGTTCCCCAATAGCCTAACCTAGTGTTTGCAGAATTTCATCATTTTTTCGGTCATCCCCTTCCCCCCCGCTTTATCCCCCAAGACAAAATTAAGTTCGAAAAGGTGAAAGAGAGTGCGCCAGAATGAATCCCTGCTTTTTGATAAGTTCATTGCAAAGTCTTTGAAAGTGATCACTGCCGGCAGTTCGGAGGTATTTAAAATCCTTGAGGACTGAAAGGTTTTTGCCACCTCTTGTTGCTGATGATGGTTGCATTGTGCATGATTCCTCTTCCAAGGCTACCTACTTAATGATTACTTTGCCAGTGTTTTCAAAATGATTGTCATCACCGTGTCTTGATGTTGAATTGCCGGTATTTTTGCCCACTCTACCCTTCCCCGAAATTCTGATAAACAAAAATGGTATTTTTACTCTGTTGAAGAGAATTAACAAGCGCAAGCCACCTGGTCCCGATAAGATCCCTCCTCGATTGCTTAAAGAGTTAGCACCCTCCTTGGCAGTTGCCCTAACTGCTCTATACAAACTGATTCTTTCTCAAGGGGTTATTCCAGACGATTGGAAAAAGGCAATAATTACCCCAATACCAAAAAAAGGTGGCAAACCCAACAAGCCTGATAGTTATCGTCCTATTTCCCTAACGTCAGTTTGCTCAAAACTTTTTGAAAAAATTCTCTGTACGCATATTTCAAGTTATTTGAACAGAAATGGTTTTTTTCATCACAACCAATTTGGATTTAGATCAAAACGATCATGTGAGGCGCAACTGGTTCTTTTTGTTGATGAGGTTGCCAGGTCACTAGACGGGTGTGTACCAATGCATGCAATTTTCCTTGACTTGACCAAGGCTTTCGACATGGTTTCTCATTCCAAACTGATGAAAAAGATTCGTGCCCTGAAAATATCATTGATATAATTTCGTCATTTCTGAGTGGTAGGTCCCAGCAGGTATCTGTCCAAGGAGCGTTATCTGGCTCGGCTGCCGTTTGCTCAGGAGTTCCACAGGGAAGTGTAATAGGCCCGCTTCTATTCCTCATTTTCATTAATGATATTGTTGCCCATACATCAAATGCCCGACTTTTTGCAACGACATAGTAATTTATAGGCCCGTTACCAGCCCACTTGAAATTGCACTGTTGCAATCTGAACTCGATCTCACTTTTTCGTGGTGCGAGACATGGGGCATGCGCATTAATGCGGAGAAGTCCAAAGTTGTCTTGTTTGGAACCCGTGGTCGCAATTCTGATACTAACTACACTATTTCAGGCAAGCCTTTGGAAGTGGTATCAACCTTCACATACCTGGGTGTAACCTTGAGTGATGATCTTTCATGGAGCCCTCATATTTCTTGCATCATTGGCAAGGCCACCGCAAAAATTGGTTATATCATGCGAAATCTGAAGTTAGCTTCCATTAAACAGAAAAAACATGCTTACATTGCGTTGGTGTTGCCAATTCTGGAGTATGCCTGCGCTGCGTGGGATCCCCATAAACGTGGTGATATTGATGCCCTTGAGGTTGTGCAGAGACGTGCTGCAAGAGTCATAACCCAAAAATATGGTAGGGAGTTCAGTGTTACTGCTATCCTAAAAGACCTAGATCTTCCAACCCTTGAGAGCCGCCGAAGGATACACCGTCTTAACCTGTTCAGCGACATTATCACCAGTGATGTCGACTATCCACTTCCCTCTGCTTACAAATTTAAACCACTACAAAGACGTACGGATAATGGTTTAAGTCTCACCATTCCATTATGCAGGAAAAATGTTTTATTCCATTCCTTCTTCCCCCGCACAATTACTGATTGGAATAACCTATCAGCCAGCAATTCGTTGATCTGTAATTCGCTTGCTCGCATGTCTCGCACCTCGAATCGCATGCCTTCTTAGACCAACCCCCATTTAGACATTTTCGTAGAATAAAGATGTTATCTCGTGACTTTTTTTTAACTCTTTTGACAATATGCTTTGCGTACTTTCAATGTTTTGTGCTGTTACAGTGCCTAATCAATTGCCACTGTTTTTGTGAACAAATAAATAAAATAAATAAATAAATAAAGAGTAAGGGGCCTAGCACACTGCCCTGGGGCACTCCGGAAGTAACCTGTACAGTGTGTGAAGTGGCACCCTCTACAGATACTTGCTGTAGTCGACCGTTTAAAAAGCATTCAATAATTCTGATGAAAAAAATGATTTTCCGGAAGCCTTGAGTTTCTATGCATGGTAAGGTCTTGAGCAGCAGAATTGACGTATAGAGTTTGCAGATTCAAATGCTGCCTTTTTATTTTGTGCATGGGCTGGTAAGGTCTATTTGGGGATTTCCCAATTGTTGGATTTTGCCAGATTTGCCGGGTATCCGCAGCATATAGGGTATCCGCAGCAATTGCATGGGTTCGACGCTTTTCCAGAGGTTGCATTGCTTTTGCGGGATTTCCAGAACACATGGTTTTTGTTGAATTTTCAGAGTTTACGGGTTTTGTCGGATTTTCAAAGTTGCAAGGTTTTGTCGGATTTCTAGAGTTACGCATGATTTTTCTGGATGCCCATAAAGTTCAGATTGTTTTGTCGGATTTTCAGAGTTTCCACGGCTTTATTGGCATCATAGAGTTTTCCGAATTGTCAGATTTTTATAGTTTTGTTTTGTTGCTTCACGGGTTTTTCAGAGTGAAGAGTCTTCAAGAATTTTAAAGTTATATCGGCCTGCGGACGAAATGTTGCAGTTCGCATTTTTTTCCTGCACTCGATTTCCATTGTTTGCGATTGCTTGCGGTATGTTTATAGTGAACTTGCAATGTTTTTTTTTGTGTGAATTGGTTTTTATTAGTATAAAAATGAAACTGTAATTGGGAATTTATAGAGTGAATTGAATCGACTGCATTTGAGGGGATACCCCCTTTTTTACTATATCATATACAAGATTATCATACTTACAAGACAAGAAAAGTTTACAGAAAAGAACATAGTAAACGTACACCAATGCAAACAACAATTAAATAAGTCGATAAACCGAACCACAGCTTTCGAAAGGTAGGGTATTGAAACTATATACCGACAACTATATACCCATGGACGGGGAAGATATCAAAAAATTTGATAGCATGCGCCGAAGAACGGGCACGGATATCGACGGCTCGAGGGGCTTAGGAGGGAGCGAATTCCAGTCATTTATATTTTTATGGATTGACCCAGAAACGACGACTTTGCCAAAGACCCTCCTAAAGGAAAGAGGTATCACCTTCAAGGCGTGATTCTGCCTTTAAAAGAAAGTTGGAAGTTCAATGTAATGGGTGTAATATTGCAAGAAAACCTGAAATGGATATAAACTCGACAGTAAATAAAGCAAAGCGTTCCCTGGGAGTTTTACGCAGAAATTTGACCCATGTGGACAGTGATTCGAAACTCAGAGCCTTCAAATCAACAGTACTGCCAATACTGGAATATGCCTCCGTGGTCTGGGATCCTTATCTTGCCTGGCATGCAATTGCGCTGGAAAAGGTCCAGCGCTCTGCTGCTCTTTTTATTGTAAAGACTTTCGGCATACCACGAGTGTGTCAGCCATCTCGACCTCTCTCAAATCAGATTCCCTTATAGTCAGAAGGGAAGAAAAGAGACTGTCATTTCTCCTAAAGAATTTTACCCAACGGGAAGGTTCCAAAAATTTTTACCTGGGAAGAAAGGCACGATTCGCCTCAACTTAAAGCAAACCCATCTTTTCCAAAACGACCTTTTCCAAATTCTCCCAAAGAAAGGGTCCCCTTAAGTGTCCCCCGGTGGAAATTGGAACCAAATTTTTCCCAAACCCAAAGCCCCTTTGCGGGTTTGCGTTTGAAAAAAATAAAATCCTGTTCGTTTGGCAAAGTGAATTGTATAATGAAATTTGGCGGGCCTTTAAGTTTTTGTCAAATTTTGAAGAAGGGCAAGGTTTTCCCAAATTAAACGGAAAATTGAATTTAATGAATGTGTTTTGCGCCAGGAAATGGGTAATTGCCCCGTTCCTAAAAAGCTAAAAACCGCCAATGGCCCGGGTATTCAGAACGGCTCCGTGCGAACTTCAACCGAGTTCCACACTCGGCCATAAAAATCGCACGGTGGTGGTTTTTTCTGCGCGAATCTCGAGCGAAGATCCGGCAAGTTTTCCTCAACGAGATTCTGGCAAAGGAGGACAAAGAATCGTTCAGCTTGGACATTTTTGAAGGGTTCGTGCGGATGGAGCAAACACTCATGGCGAAGTTCATTCCCGGTTTATCTAGGTACTTTCCTGTCAAAGCAAAGCTGGCCTTACCTTATACTCTTATCCGATTCTTAGTTGTAAAACTGACCTCCAAGTTAAGCGGCGAAAACGCTTAGTCTTTCGAACCGCGAAAACGCCATTTGGATTGTCTGGTTCAACCAACCCTTAAAATTAATGGCATGGAGGAGACACCGCATAGCAGAGACGTGCCTAGCTTCTTTCACCATTTTATTCAAAATTTAATAAATTACCTAAATAGGGTTGCGGTTTCTCTATATGGAGGCCGGCTGGAGCTGGGCTTGCAGCACGACCTGGGTGCAAATGCGGGTGAGTGCAGGTCACGCAGCGGCATATGTATCCGTGTGGGCCCATAGAGCCCATGCCAGCTGAACCTGCGGCCATTACCAGGACTCCTGTTTGGCCGGTAGTCCAGAAATTTGGAAGGAGAAATGCGCCTTTATGGGATTTTTGCTATTTTGGACTGGGTATTTGCTTTCCGCCTCTCTTCGCGAGATCCGCAGGGGATTCTGATAGCTTATGGGAATGCGTTTCTTCTCTCTGAAATTAAACCGAGCATTGGGAACAGGCAATTCGGTTTATAGTTAATTTTAAAACCAATTTGGCGAAACTTTTTTAAAACAAAAAATTTGGTTCCCTAAGGGCGGAAATTAGGGTTAAATTTAGCGAATTTAAGAACAAAACCTTTTAAGGGCCACGTTTCCAAATCAAAAGGCAGAAAGCTGGGGTTTTCCAGTTTTGGATTGAATCAAAATTCCTTAAATCATAACATTGGAATCCTTCCTTACTTCCTACCCTCAAAGGAGCATTATGGGGGCCACGGAATTATTCCTCCTTAATCCGTTTTTTTAAACTTTGATCGTTTTCCTTTTTTTATAATATTAAAAAAGGAATTTTTTTGAACTCCGGAACAGTTCAATTGGCTGAAAAATGGGGTTTTGGAAAAAAATAATAATAAATTCCAAAAAAGGCTGGTTTGATAAGGGCCCATAATTTACAACCATCCTCGAAAATTCGCAATTGGAACCGTTCTGGTTATTTTGCCCTCGGAGCATTATGGGCCAGGTTTTTGGAAATCCTTATTTAATGTTTTCGAAAATTATTCGGGGTGTTGCCTTTAAACCCTTTCCTTTCTTCTTTTAGGCCCATTTAGCAACCCATCACGAATGGCCGGAAAACCGGGTTCCAAATCTTCAACTTAAGTTTCCAAAACCTCGGAAATACGGGAAATTTAACCAGAAGAATTTTTGTTAAACCAAGTCAGTGTTTTGCCGGAGTTTTTTCCATTTTTTGGATTTTGATTTTGTTTG
>JASGXE010015440.1:0-11526 GCA_030068105.1 Sinentomon sp. SZTP_YWyxl | reverse complement strand
TGAACAAAGGGACGTTCCAGAAACAGAGGGCAACCGGAGGGGATCGGGACGATTTTCGGTAAAGCTTCGACTGCAATAAAGAAAAGAAAGAATGGAAGAAAAGAAAGACGAAATAGAAGAAAACCACTGAACTCCGAATGACAAAACCAAGGAGAGAACCGGGGAAAGGACCACGGGCAGGTTTTCTTGCAGTGGGACTCTAAATGAGCAAAACTGAACATAAGAAAACAGAGGGTGCACAAAAAGTTCCACAAACACACGCATGGTGGATTTCAATTCGGCAGCAACAGAACAGAGCCAGGACTATGTATGTTGTTCGAAGTCTCAAGGAAAAGGCAGATCTTGTCGAAACTATATCAGTTCAAAGAACAAAATCTGGAGACTTGAAATGTCCGATTCGGGGGCCATGACATTGACTCATGAAGTTGACCAAGTTCTGATTGCAAGATGCGATTTGCGGGGATCATGACATTTTTAATGCATGGCACCCAAGCAAAATCGTCCGACACGTCGATATATTAAATCATATTCCGCGTCCTGCATCCCAAATATTTTTTTCGTTTTTCGCAGCACGAGCCTCGCAGAAAGACATGCGGAGAGGAAATTCGCAACAATTTTTTTCAGCCGGGGCGCGCCCGCCAAGAGCTTGCCATGGCCAATGGGCTTCTTGGCTAACTTGCGGTGGGTCCCTTGAGTGCAAAACTGTTGCGTTTGGGCATTGTGTGACAGTCCAGTGGAAGGGGACAGAGTTGACAGAGAATTCCCTTCCCGTATATGGAGCGACATTTCTTTTTTAAATGGATCTCAGGAATGAAGGGATTTTTAAATGGAAATGAAGCTCTGGCTCAGAAATCTCATGATGCCTGAATTTTGATTAAATCTACAAATGAATAAGCACAAAATATTTTGTTTTTTAAATCATTTTGACTTCGGCAGGGTTATCCACGATCTGTCAAAATGGAATTCCGCTGATTTTTCCTTGACAACTATTATTGAATTGAATTGAATTGAATTGAATCGTTTATTTTTGGGGTTGCCCCCTTATCAACGTTATACAATAATTCCAACAATCAGAGATAAAGGCAAAATTGTATCCGAAAACAAACAAAAATAGGTATGCAATCGCTAAGTATTTAGCAGCAGAAACCATGAAAAATAGCATAAAACCTGACATTGATTCAAGAGAAATAATCAGATAGACGATGTTGAAAAATAGGAATGCTTAAAGGGAGATTGAAGGTGGATGCCGGCAATTGATTCCACTCAGCTATAGTTCTAGGAAGAAAAGAAAATTTCCCAACGTCCTTTTCGATATTTAGCAACCTGATTTTATAATTATGGTCACGGCGAGAATAATAATGTGGCTGCTTCACATGGACCAACAACTCACCCCATCCACCAACATTGGATACTATCAAAAATAGTGCAAGCAACCTGGCCACTTTCCTGCGATTTGCCAAGGATGACCAACCAAGAGAGATCATCATTTGAGTGACACTACTCGTGCGCCCGTAATCCCCCATAACAAACCTCGCAGCACGGCGCTGGACTGCCTCCAAGATGTGACAATTTGTTGAGAGGAATGGATCCCATGCAGGGGATGCGTATTCCATTATTGGCAGAACGAGACTTTTGTAAGCAAGATCTCGGATTTTACGTGGGCATTTCTTGAAGTTCCGTTTTATAAAATAAAGAGCAGAATTTGCCTTTGCTGCAATACGAGTCAGATGAGACTGCCATTTAAGCTTGCTGTCAAGAATAACACCGAGATAGGTTATCTCAGAGCGTTTAGTCAGTGGGAGGCCACACAGGGAATATGGATAACTCAACTGGGATCGTTTTGTAGCAAAGGTAATAGAATTGCATTTCCCTACACTAACTTCCATGTTTGAATTGGTACACCATGTGGCGAACACATTAAGGTCCGCCTGCAAAGCCAAACAATCTGAAATGCTATCAACCTTAACATACATTAAACAATCATCCGCGAAAAACCTAACTTTACATTTCACAAGGCTAGGCAAATCATTTATGTAGAGAACGAACAAAAGGGGCCCGAGAATGCTTCCTTGCGGGACACCTGAAGTCACCGGGATAGCAGTTGACACATGCCCATCGATCCTGACGGATTGAACCCTATTTGTAAGGTATCCCCGAATCCAGGTTACAATTTTCGGATCAAGTTGCAGATTGGCCAATTTGTGGACAAGCAAATTGTGATCAACTTTATCAAAGGCTTTTGCTAAATCAATAGCTACCGCATCAACTTGGGATCCCGAATCCAGCACAAAGGAAACTTCTTGCACGAAAGCTGCAAGCTGGGTCGTACACGAATAGCCAGGCCTAAACCCATGTTGAGCAGGAGAAAGTACTTTATTGCGTTCAAGAAATTCCCGAATGTGTGCCGCTATAAGAAATTCAAGAATTTTAGAACATGTGCTCAGGAGACTGATAGGACGATAATTTGACGGGTCTGATTTTTTACCCTTTTTAAAGACGGGAACTATAAGGGACCGCTTCCAAGCTATTGGAATATCACCTAAGTCCAAACACGCGCGGAAAATTATCAACAGAAATTTGCTGAACACAGATGGCAATAGCTTTAATAATCGGGCTGTGATAAAATCCTCCCCTTCAGAAATTTTAGATTTCATCTTGTGAATGCGATTTATGATAGCAGTTTCAGAAATGATAGATGAAGATTCTAAACAGGGATTACAATCAATAACAAACGAAGGTATGGAAAACGAAGACTTATTAAACACTTTAGCAAATGTCGAATTGAGAAGATTTGCTTTACCAGCCGCATCAGCTACTAATGAGGTAGGATCATCGTTATTATCAAACAATGATGGGACAGCATTCCCATTGGATTTAATATTCTTATTAAATTTCCAAAACTTCTTGGAAAGGAAAGGAATAAATTTCCAAAACTTCTATGTTCAAATTATTTGAACATAGGTATGGTATAGGGAACATTTTACAGCGGATATGCAACCGCTGTCGGCTGTATGTATGTGTTTAGGTAGCAATTTTATAGAGGATGCAGCCGTTGTTTATGGTCAAACAGAAGATGTTTTCAAGAAGATTTTACAGCAGTTATTCTATTCAGGTTGCTAAACATTCGAATCAAATAGAAATTCCTTGAGAATAAAAGAACTATTTTTGTGGAGTAACAAAATACAAAAATGATAATCGACAATCTGCCTCTTTTTGTGCTGACAGGCATTTCATAGAGCCTTGATGTGAGCCACCGGCACTTTTTTGTCGCATCATATTTCACAAACTTGCGAAGCACAGCAAAGGGAAAAGCATAAGATGGAAAATGTTGGTAAAGTTTTTCGGTAGCTTTTTCCACCGCTTCTGGACTGTTGGCAGCAACGGAAGTTTTGCCGGAGGGATGTTCATCGTTGAATGCATTGGATAATTTTATAACCTCTCTATTTCTCCAGTGGTTTCAGAAGATTTAAATTTGGAGAGATCTCCTCTGAGGAAAGAAAAAAAAAACATTGTGCTTCTCTTGGCCTCCTTCTTCACACGCTTTTTGTCATATACAGATGCTCTAAAAGACCCCTCAAATCACCTTAAAATTGCTGAATTTCTGCGGAGTTGAAATAGATTTTCCAGATGAATCCATAATATTTCCTGATATCAGCGGCACACCCAGGTGGGGACAAGGGGGTCATGTCCTTCCCCGAGACTTTGCCTCAGCGACATAATCAAGGGGGAACAGCAGAACAGATTTACGGGAAAGGAACGCCTACAGAAAACGGAGGAGATCGCATGTGGAGGAACACGCAGGTGTAAGCCATGACGGCACACTTCCGAAAACGTGCAAAATAGCGTTATTCCGAAAAAGGCGTTTTTCGGCAGCCAATTTCATTGAATGTTATAGCGGATCTCCTAAAAAAGAGACTCCAATGGCAGTTGGATTTCCTCAAATGGCTCAAGAATGCACTTCCATGAGCAAGGCACCCATCCAAATTTCCACTTCGCCACAAATGGCTGCTTATATGCGGAAACGGGTGGCGCAGGGCAGGCAATGTTTTTCAGTCAACAATATAGGTATTGGTGCCCCGTTCGTCTTTTATTAATCTACACGAATCGGGCAATGTCCCGATTTGACGCTTGGACAAAAAAAGCAAAATAAAGCGAACCCAACCTAACCTAACCAACCTAACCTACCCTAACCTAGCCTAAATAGCATATCCCAACCTTACCTAACCCATTTTCTATATGTTCAGAGTGTTTTCTTGCCTTTTTGTGGCTCGGGACTTTTACATGCGATTAGATGGAAAAGTGCCCGATTCGTATAGATTAATCAAATACGCGCCCCGTTGGCACGGCGAATGAAACTGGCTATCGGTAGACAGGTACCTAACCGATGTCAGTAAATGAATGATTGCCTTCATCAAAATAAACACATCGAGCGTCAACGTGTGGAGCAGCCCGACCGAGTGGTCATGTCAAAATAACGGATTTAAAAGCAGCCTTATGTAAAAAAGGAAGTGTGACTTTCCAAATTTCGCATAAAAGGAAAGTCAGACTCGGAAATGTGGAAAGTTAGATTCGGAAATATGGAAAGTCAGACGCGGAAATATGGAAAGTCAGACTCGCAAATGTAGAAAGTCAGACTCGGGAATGTTAAAAGTCATCGGAAATGTGGAAAGTCAGATTCGGAAATGTGGAAAGCCAGACTCGAAAATGTTGAAAGTCAGACTCGGAAATGTGGAAAGTCAGACTCGGAAATATGGAAAGTCAGACGCGGAAATGTGGAAAGCCGGACTCGGTAATGTTGAAAGTCAGACTCGGAAATGTGGAAAGTCAGACTCGGAAATGTGGAAAGTCAGACTCGGGAATGTTAAAAGTCAGACACGGGAATATTCAAAGTCAGACTTGGAAATGTGGAAAGTCAGACACGGAAATGTTGAAAGTCAGACTCGGAAATATGGAAAGTCAGACTCGGAAATGTGGAAAGCCGGACTCGGAAATGTTGAAAGTCAGACTCGGAAATGTGTGGCTTTTCGAGTTTGCTGTCATCAAAAGCACTGCTTTTTGGAGTGCGTCAGTTTATTGAAAGTCCCAGTTGTCAAGAGACCAGTTCAAAATTTCCTAGCTGCAAACAGTTGTGGAGCACTTTTCTGGAAAAAACACAAGTTGCAAAAGTGTCCACGTCTCTGAGGTTCTTTTTTGTCATTCTAAAACCCATTGCGAGCCTCCTTTCGGCGAATTTCCTTTTTGCGAAATTCCTTGACCACACTTTCGCCGAAAGGAATCTTTCAACGCGAGGCTCGCAGTAAATAAATTATGTCAATTATCTGACAAATTCTAATCGCATGCAGGCCTTCAATAATCTCCCACATGAAGACTATGGGCCCTGAAAGGGACAGTTGCAGCACTGCGGTAAAAAGCAAGAGCAATAATTTGGCATTACTTTTCAAGCACCGTGGTGTTTATGAAATCCTGCGCCAGCTCAGTTCTCTCCGACCATGCCTTTATTCCCGAATTACAAGGTCGCCCTAAAAGGTGCTGAGTGAAATCACATATTTACAGGGTGGCCACTTTTAGCGACTCCATCTCATGTTTCTTTCGTTCTCATGGTGTTTTTCATTCATCGGCAGACTCAACTATCCTTGTCCTTTCAGAACTGCCATTTTTGGGCGTTTTTGTGTCACCATCCAAGAAATCGGACTGATGCGGATGATTTCGTGATTTTTATATGAGTTCGTCCGGGATTTTGATGCTGTTGACGGTTGGGCTCTCTGTCTTATCGCGACCCTTAATCAGGATGAAGGCAATTAAGACCGGTTAGAGTCTTGAACGAGCATAAGGGGATGAGCATAAGCGTCGCTCGGACAAATGCCCCATATGATTGCTACACCCCAAATACTTTGCAGAGACAAATGTGCCACGAAATACCAGATTCATTTACGAATTTTGGGTCCACTAGAATCCATTGTTTAGATTGATGACTGGAAATTTTGATGCCACCTTCTAGAAATAGTCCACAAACTGTGACAAAAATGATGGAAAAGATGCAGGACCACTTTCTGCCAATCTTGTTGGTTCAAAACGCTTTTCGGGAACAAAAAAGTCGTGGAAAATGAAACGTGTCTTTTTTGGACCGTCTTGTATTTTGCCATTTCTGGAACCATATCCTGCCACACACATCAATAAAATCTCCAAACATTTGTGTGCAGTGTCCACAAAAGTCTTCGAAAACAGAGGAATTCGAAGGAAAGGCAAAACACGGCCTATCCAATATCAACAGGGCGGATGCGCAGTTTCACGCATTGCACCAGCGTCACATGTCTTGCGGCTCTTGTTGACATTGATTCTAAATGGCCCCTGAGTTCGAACTGCAATGTTCGAGCAACATTCTCATTTCATCTGAAAATTTTAATTACGTGGGACTTTGAAGAACTATTATGGGACTTTGGAAGAAAATCGAGTTCGCAAGCGTTTTCATGAACAACGGTTGTGTTTTTAAGGCCTCAACATCACACTGTGGTCTCTGCTGGTCACCACACTGTAAATGTGGCACAGGAGGAAGTTCCTCATGTGAAAATCGCTCAAAATAATTGAAAACCGCAGAAATAATATCTTCTCAAATGCGATTCCCCCATACTCTGGGCGTAATGAGCAAATTTACAGGGAGAAACAGCACATGAACGTTGCCTCCCGCGTTACGTCAGTCCACCCGGATAAGAGTTTTATGAATACAACCCACCGAGGGAGTTTGTTTTTACTGGCCACGCATTCCAATCGAGTTGCAAAATTTATCGGGGAAACCAACTAAAATAACTCTGTATCGGTTAAGAATAAAATGAAAAATTTGTTGCCGACGCTGCATCGAGAGACACATCATGCAAATGTTTGCTTCCACGATCCGTTTAAAACTCCTGGTGCGGAACCCTCTGAACAAAAAACTTCACATTGAAGTTCCCAAGAACTTTTCAACAGAGTGAATCCTCCTCTGTACCTATACTCGTAAATGGAAACCCGACGTTATTTTGCGAGAAAACCAGAAACACCAGTTCGGCACATCTGACGACATTTGCTGCTGCCAATTTCAGGGACGTACGAGGGTTTGGTAAAATATTTTTATTGTCCGTGACCATTTTTCGCTTCGAACCGCTTCAGAACTGCGCTGAGAAGACATAAAGAAATTTTTGACTTTTTCTGCGTGGTCTCACACGTCATACGTGTTTGGGAAGCTGCACTGTATAAAGCAGAAGTTGTGGCATGGCATGGAGTCCTTCTTAATCACAACCAACGAGCTTTATCACAACGCACCCGCAAAAGTCAAATTTCAAAAGCCACAAAACTTGAAAGGCAGGATTTGAATTGCCCAACCATCATTGGCAAAACAATGCCCCCATGACTTTTATCTGTTCCAATGATGAAGAAATGTCTGTGAGTAAAACGGTTTGCCAATGACGAAAAGTCATGAAAATTGTGATTGACTGGAGGAGCAAAGACATAAAATTTTCCAGATGGCCATCTCAACAATAGAACAAGTGGATTCTATATGAACATCGCATGTGGAAAAATGTTCTCATTCCATCCTTCATGTTCGACCTTCGTATAGCTTGTCGTAAATATACTCAGACATTCAAAATACGCGGGCCATAGGAGATATTTGTCAGACTTTTGAAGCACGGGGCAATGTTATTCCCCATCTAGTAAGTGCTTAAATGCATTCCTTCATGCAATGTGTTTTGCGGCGCATACGAAATGGGGAATCACATTGCCCCGTGCTTCAAAAGTTTGAAAAATATCGCCTATGGCCCGCCGATTCAGAATGGCTCCGTACTTATATTCACCGAACCTGACCCAATCCATGTACCTGCCCTCACCGACGATTACTTGTCGTCAACCTACTGCTTGTTGCCTGCCTATTGCCTGTTGCCAATCTGCGGTTTTTGGTTTCCACTTTTTCATCTAACATTGAAAAATTGCTGAAACTCCGGGAGACGGCCATAGTGCCAAAACTGTGGGATTTCGACTCCAACCGAACGTGTGCTGCTCAGGCTTTTTCAATAGTAAAATTCCTGAGAGGGGGCTGTATGTGATAGGGAGATACGAATATCTGGTTCTGATGGCACTGATATTGCATCATATAGATGTTGATGTTGCAGCATGGAATGGACATTGCATGGAGTAGAACGTGTGATGCAGTGGACGACAAACTGAATTATGGGTAGGTACCGCACAAAATGGTATCGTCCCTCTAGTTCGCCGTACCGCCAGTCCGCCGGTGTGCCGCGAGTCCGCCAAGGCGAACTCGCGGGACACTGTTTCGTTATTCCGCCGTCCCTCTAAATATGACTCATGGGTGTTTCGCTAGTTCGCCGCCACTTTGAACCGGTTGTTGCATTCCGGTATCATGCAGGGATGACCAATGTTGCCTTTTTGGACAGATTTTGATGAAACTTTTTATGTTGCAATGCTGAAAATCAGGCTTCCTGCCAGATACTTTCAAAGATTGTGCAATTTTTTTTCACGCACAACATGGGTTCGACCTGTTTAAAAGTTGTAGAGGAAACCTTCAGCGTTCCAAAAATACCAAAATTATTAAATTTATGTACATTTTTCTCTCTCGTGGAGCAGACGTCTAGAGGCGATAATCCAGTGATGTTGGTTTGTACGTTCAATTGCCACGCAGAGAATGCTTTTTTGTCCGAGAAACCTGCCTCCCATGTTCGAGTTTCAGGATCGGTATTTGTCTCGTATACGTACTACCTTCTTTTGGTTGTTGGCTGTTATTGCAACAAATTGTTGCAATAACAGTCATTGCGACTTTCGCACAGACCTGCTGAAAATCGCTTCATGCGTCATGTGATCCGGTAGGCAGTATGTAACAACGAACTTAAATCCATTTTTTGTATCTTGTTGGCAGGTACACATCCAGCCGCATTCCGCATTGCAACTGAATGTCAGCTCTTCTCAATAACCAATTCAATGGACAGATTTGTGTTGGAATAATTCCATCCCTATGCACTGCGCTCCTGTCTTTTAAAAAGTGAAAGATGCACCCGTAATTGGCTTGAGATGAACCTTGAGGGTGAGTTGCAATGAGGAATGGGCCGATCGTATCACAGCTCTCTTGACGAAGATTGGTACCATCTGCAGCTCGCCTCCTCTAGTGTAAGTCAAGATAATTTTCACACCTGGATCTGCAGGATCTGCTGGGTCATCTTCCAACAGTCATCCTCTTTGTCTCAAAAAACCAAGTGTTGATTCTTCACTGCTGATGGTAAAATGCTTTGGCTTCCATCCTTCCCTTCCGAGTGGTGAATGCCATAAAGGCCACCAAGTAATCAGTGGACTGCGGAGTCGACCTGACCGCGCTACTAAATACTCTGGATGCAAATTACCATTGCAATTACCATGGCAATTTCCTTCGTAGAATAATTTGGTCATCCCTTCACTTGTGACTTTTGAAGCACAGCAACCGGATTAAACTGGTGGCGAATTAGCGAGACACCCGGGTGCCATATTTAAAGGGATGGCGGAGTAGAGAGACGACTGTCCCTTTAAATCCTAACCGGTTTAAACTGGCGGCGAACTAGCGGGACAGCGGACTGGAGGTACGGCGAACTCGCGGGATACAACCCACAAAATCGGATGCGGAACAACTTGGAATATCCTGTGTCTTGAAACACTGGACATAACAAAGCATAGAAAAATCCATTTTACCCATCTCTGCCATCTCAGGTGCCGCACAGTTTTCGGATGTGACAGGAGATGACGAGTGTGGCGGGTGTGTTGAGCGGTGGCGTGGCGGGTGTGGCGTTGGTGTGGCGATAGTCAGAGATATGGAAAACGTTTGTATCCCTGACTATATGAGGAATATTCAAGTTCGCGGACGTGATTTGTAGTTTATTTTATTGTTATTTATTAACTTAAAGCTGTAGTAACCAAACCTGAACAAACCGACCAGCATACCTATCCATTGCTTTATTGTCAGCCCATTGCTTTGCGTTCGCTTCCGATCAATCTTGAGAGACTGGAATCACTGTTGCAATCCATCTGTTACGAGAGTCCACAAACGTCCCCAAAATTGACTATTGAAAAGTATGGTCAGGGATGCGGACGTATTACCCAGGAAAGTTTTACCAGAATTTTTGACATTTGGCATTTTTCAACCACCCTGTCCACGGGATCAAAGAATGGAGCCATGATGTAACGGTAACAACGCAGAAACTCCCAATGGGGGTACATGGTCATCCAAACAATGGGAAAGATCAATGATACAATATTTTTTGTTTTGAAACATCCAGTGCGTTCAGGTGTCGGCCATAGGCAAGATCCAGCGAGCCTCCACCTTAATCGAGGGTCAGTCAGAAAATAATTCAAATCCTGGAGTTGCAAATGCAACTATAGCGACAGGTTGCGATGGCATGGAGCCTCGCGATCATTGTCTTTTCATTGGGTAACCCTGTATATTTCCTTTTCATTCAATGGAATTCCTCTTTTTGTTTGGCAAGCCCACACATTTTGAACAAAAATATGTTGTTCTTTATGCAGGAAAAAAGCATTTTCTTTGAAACATGGCAAATCCAAACAACCTCCTTCTCAGATGAGCAACTGCGTTTTGTGGGATGGTCTTGGAGGGATTAACTGCGTGATTGGGTGGCATGGTGTTTGTAAAGGTTGCTCTGTATCAGCAAGGAACATTGTGGTGTACAAAAGCTGTGGAGGACAAAAGCTATCGTTGCTGGTCGTCAATTTGTTCCTTCTATTCCTGGCCGTAGATAACATTCTATTGAGAAGGACCCACTCGGCTGGGCCCCTCTTTCATGATGTCCTTTCTCTATAGCCATCCTCTTCAAGGTTTGAATGGTCGTGTCACACAGTCCAGCAAAGCTAGTTTGAAATTGATGTTTCTTGAACAAGAAGAATCTTACATGAATTTCGAAAATAAGCTTGTTAAAATTGATGAAATTATCACCTCCGTGAGCAAATCTCTGTCCTTCTGACGCACAAAAAAAAAGGAAACGAAGAAAACTTGGAGTAATCACCAAAGTCTCACTTGGCTGAGCCTCATGCGTATTTTCGAAACCTACCGAAATCGCAGGTTGCACTGACGTCATTGCAACAAAAACATCATTTATGAATGAATGAATGAATGAATGAATGAATGAATGAATGAATGAATGAATGAATGAATGAATGAATGAATGAATGAATGAATGAATTCTGTATTTCAGGGGATCTCCCCTTATCATACGTCAACAAAGTTACAAAGTATGATGACACGTTAAATGATCACAAAAAGTTACTTCAACCTCATTGGCACAAAATAAAACAATGAGATACAATCAGCGGAAATTAATTAAGCGATTCCACCTGGAATCAAGTCGCAGCAAACGCCTTCGCAGATTTAACAAAGGGCCCACCGAGTCCCACCGACAACTATGAAAGTCTAAAAAGCACTGATAGCCTTCGCCGGAGAATAGGCACTGATACCGGAGGCTGAAGGATCTGTCTGGTAGGGAATTCCAATCACCAATAGCTTGC
>JASGXE010015439.1:0-10355 GCA_030068105.1 Sinentomon sp. SZTP_YWyxl | reverse complement strand
GCCCTCCCTCCCAAAAATGATGAGCCTGGGAAACAAACAACAACCCGAGGAAGAGAAGGTCTTTTTGGTTTATGACAAGGACAAAGTTCTCTAAGAAGTCTTATTTCCCGGAAAAAAGGTTTTCCTGTAGGCATTTCCTCCAATTTCATTTTTGTTTAGACTGCATGTTTGAAACTGAAACGGTTGCCGGCCGGCCATCTAGCCGCAGGGATGTCTGGCCGCAGAACGCAAACCCTACCAAAACCAAATTAATATAACCTATACCAAACCCTAACTCAACATAACCCAGATGTCCGATGGAAGGAACACAACGGTGGCTGGTTTTGCGCGGTGGCCATGGCTCTCCCAGAGACAAACACGAATAAGAAGAACTTAAAGGGAGCACATTTATCGTGTCCGCGGTAGCAAAATCACGAACCAGCTATTTTGCGCACCCTGTGATGCAATGCAAAATCAGCTAAGCAAAAAGTTATTTTGCCCGATAAAACGCAAGAAATTTATCGAAAAAATGAAAACTGAAAACAAAAATGAAGAATGAAAACAATCGGAGCTGAGGCGAGCAACATGGAAAAACAAATAATGCGAAAGAAAACCGACTCGTCAATTCTCGACTTGGCATAAAGTCATAGCCGTGTTCGATTACTTTGGCCTGATTCTGTATACAGTACCTTTTTTATATCGTGCACGTGCTGCGTGATTTTTACGCGTTTTATCAGCGTCTTCAATTTTGCCAACATTGCTGCCATTCCATTTCGGCTGCTGAAAAGTGGATCATTGCAGGCGCGGTGCAGGGTGCGCTCTCTTTTTGTGGGCAATATTCAAGCGTCGCATAAGAACGCGGATTGTTCTAAAGTGAGGCAAGTACACAACGTTCATTGTCGTCATCAGTGGCACTTCTTGGCGGGCCGGGCCTAGGTAGGTCGATGCAATTTCACAGGCTACCAACTTTCGATAGTTCTGTATGACAGTTGTCCGATGCGGCTCAAGTCGTCGTGTATGCCTCTCCTGGAACAAAGCTGTAGCTTTCATCGACCAACCTCTTGGGAGACATGTCGGCCCGAAGGTCGAAAGCAACGCATCTTCGACTCCCATGCTCTCCGGCCCTATACCTATTCCTGAGAATATCCCAAGCCTCCGCAAACACCAAGCTCGAAAGCTTCCACCAGTTCCTTGCAGTGACCAGCAGAACTCCAGCAGAAAAAGCCACTGATAAAAAAAACTGGACCACCCAGTACTGAGGATGGGTCCTATCACCTCGAAAACTCGAGCAGCCAGCAGTCGGGCAAGCAATTAAATCAAAAAATGATAACGAAAAACAAACGAGCCGAACTCTCTCATTGGCAAAAGGTAGACGACCACAGGTCAAGCATGTGCAGCGATTATCAGCCTTACAGTACACATATTTCAACCGTCGTTGACAGACTTACACTGAAAATCATTTGTTTCCGTTGGGGACACCTTTCGCATGTTCAAATGGAAGTTTTATTTCGAAGCATTTTCGGAACACGAGGTGTGTTTTATCTTCCATACGATTCGCTAGCAAGGGTATCGTGGCGAAGAAACTACATTATCCATGAATTTTCTCCATTAATACAGAGATTTTCTTAGTTCCTTAAGGTTTTAGCAAAGCTCTTTGAAAGCCATTTCCATTTTTGCAGATTCGAGGTGTTGAAAATTATCAATAGTCGCTTTGTACATGTTGTGCAAAATTATTCCGTCAAGGCTATATATACGAAGCAGGTGCGATGTGCAGGGCATTCGTTCTACCGAACGAAAAAAAACTATCATGGATAACAAGTAAACAATAGCTGGCATTCGTTTTACAACAGAGCCGCACAAACAACTATGCTTGCAGAAACTCAATTGCGCAACAATTCCCAAGATAAATGATATATTTCTCTAGCGCAGTTGCATTCCTAACTTTTAAGTGAAACACTTTCAATTTGTTCCGCGGTGTTACAAAGACAACAAATCTAAGTGAAACACTTTCAATTTGTTCCGCGGTGTTACAAAGACAACAAATCTAAGTGAAACACTTTCAATTTGTTCCGCGGTGTTACCAAGACAACAAATCTAAGTGAAACACTTTCAATTTGTTCCGCGGTGTTACAAGACAACAAATCTAAGTGAAACACTTTCAATTTGTTCTGCGGTGTTACAAAGACAACAAATCTAAGTGAAACACTTTCAATTTGTTCTGCGGTGTTACAAAGACAACAAATCTAAGTGAAACACTTTCAATTTGTTCCGCGGTGTTACAAGACAACAAATCTAAGTGAAACACTTTCAATTTGTTCTGCGGTGTTACAAAGACAACAAATCTAAGTGAAACACTTTCAATTTGTTCCGCGGTGTTACAAAGACAACAAATCTAACTGAAACACTTTAAATTTGTTCCGCGGTGTTACAAAGACAACAAATCTAAGTGAAACACTTTCAATTTGTTCTGCGGTGTTACAAAGACAACAAATCTAAGTGAAACACTTTCAATTTGTTCCGCGGTGTTACCAAGACAACAAATCTAAGTGAAACACTTTAAATTTGTTCCGCGGTGTTACAAAGACAACAAATCTAAGTGAAACACTTTCAATTTGTTCCGCGGTGTTACAAAGACAACAAATCTAAGTGAAACACTTTCAATTTGTTCCGCGGTGTTACAAAGATAACAAATCCAAGTGAAACACTTTCAATTTGTTCTGCGGTGTTACAAAGACAACAAATCTAAGTGAAACACTTTCGATTTGTTCCGCGGTGTTACAAAGACAACAAATCTAAGTGAAATACTTTCAATTTGTTCCGGTGTGTTACAAAGACAACAAATGAATGTCAGATGACTAAAGCAATGGTGTCATGTCAATAATTTCAGAAATCATGTAGTGCATTCATGTTGATGAGATTGGTGCTGGCCACACCAGCAAATTTAATCGCTCCAGAGGACAGAGCACAAACTATGATGTTCTCTGTCTCATCAAAGTTTGGCATGATTGCACCATCAATATCTTCGATGCGTTACATTTGCGCTGGAGCAACAGAACTCTTTATGTTGTTTACTGTAGCAATGACGCCTTTACAATATTGTTAGCATTCTGAAATGCTGTACCTCAAGTCCAATGCCTCGAAGGTTGCAATAATCTCACCAGAGGGATCGGTTTCTTTTGAAAGACCCTTCTCAGGACATAGATCGCCTGAACAGTATAGGGTTTCCGCGAACGTAGTAGATCATGCCGATCCAGGAACTACGTACGGAATGGGAAGGATCCTTATTCCATGGTAACTCTCATTTTACGATAAAGTGATTCCAATGTGATGATATCCCCGGCAGCAATTCAAATCAACTCACATGCAATGAGTCGGAAATTGCGCAGCATCCTTGGTGAAAATTAAAAAGGAAGGTGAATTATTCTTTTTAAACTTTGGGACAACGAATATTCTTTTATTAAAAACGCGGCAAATTGGGCGGAAGTACAAACAATTTAATTTCCTACGTTGCCTATGGTGCCAAATGTTGTATTCCAAAGCCTGAAATTGGATATGCGACGCTATAAATTGAATCGGATATACGAATCGGCTTGATGTGGAACATCACAATCACCTGCCGAATTTGCATCAATGAGTTCCAGTATGGGATACGCCGGCTTTGGTTTGATTTCACAGGGTGTCTATTGTTTGACTTCCTCACCAGCTAAACATCATGGCTGACCGTGAACCAAATATGAAGGAGCGGTTGGAAATTGCTATTGTACTGGCCGCTACAAATTTCATGATCGAAGTTGTATCTTTTTTATGTTTTAGACATACAGACCTAATGCCACATGCGCATGTTGTGAACCATCACTTCTCCTTCAGTGGTTTAACCACATAAAATGATTCATCCATGTCGAGATACTTGAACCAATTTATATACCTCTGTTCAAGATAAAAAAACAATTCGCCCATTCGCTTTTGGACGGAAAGATTTTTTTAATTTTGAAACTGCAGACAAAAATCGCTAGCTATAATCAGGGCGAAAAGTTACAACTAACACGGCATACAGATAACCACATATGATCAATCCTGGATCAGAGTATTACGAGTACTATCTGCTGGTTTGGACGTAAAGGAACATGGTAATCATATATTGATTTCTTTAAAACCTCAAACAAAGAACCATTATTGTTTCGCACGGAAAGTAACGTGGTAAGCATTTGTTTTCTTTTTAACATTAAATCAATTAAACATGTATTGTTTGTGACGTTAAGTAACACGATAACAAGATGTTTTATTTGAAACCGAAAGTCAGATAACCACTTATTGTTTAGGACATAAGGTAACGTAAAAGCCATGTGTATTCTTTTAAACCTTAAATTGAAGAACCATACGAGTATAGATAGCATTTATTGTTCAGAACCGGAAGTAACATTATTCCATGTTTTCATTTAAACCTTAAATCAAATAGCCATTTATTGTTTAGGACACAAAGTTACATGATAACCATGAGGTTTTAACCTTAAATAAAAAAAAACATTTATTGTTTAACATGGAGAGAAACTGCGACCAACCATTTACCATGCCAAAACCACGAGTCAGGGTTTTACAGGAACCATGCATTTACATTAATGCTTATGCGCTTACTTCGATTTCTTCCGAAGCATCCACCGATACGGATGTGATCAATTTACAACCCCAAACTACCTTCAATACCACGATGCACTTAATCGGCCTTGCTATCAAAATTTTATGTCACCCTGCACCACGGATATTTCCCAGAGAAGCAGAAAATCAGCCACGTTTGATTGTATTTCCGTCATTTAATTGAAAAATATGACCCCAAGGCAATTCGGATTCCAATTATACTCCGACCAGTCACGATTTCCTGGTCCGGATATGATAAGCGGGTATTGACATGGTGGACGCAAAAGAACATTATTTTGCTTTGTAAAGAACAATAGTTGGGTTGTTTAAGACGAAGGTTCTGTTGAAGGTGGCGAAGAAAGTGAATTGGAAATGAGGGTTGATTGGCCGCCGGTGAAAGTCGATAGAAGAAATCGCGCTGCACAGCCATTACAAAGTGCAAGTGATGGCTGGATGAGATGGCAAAATTATGCAGTGCTGCGTAAACACGAGGCTACCTCTGTGGTCGTGAATGGCTTATTTTTCATGATAGAGGGAGTTCTCGTATGTCGCACTACCCAACGCAGCCCTTCAAATGGTGGGCCTGCTCACCCATCTTACAGACTGCCTTTTAAAGTTTATCTTGAAGAATACGAAAACAGATGATATGTGTTCCTCGTGAAGTTGTAAACGCGTGAAATTGCAAATTGGTTACAATGTTGGGAAAGCAGAGGGTGATGTGGCAAATCGTATAATCTCATAATGTTCTTCTGAAAGATATCTGTAGAATTGGCTACTGACTTTTGACCCAGAGGGCGAGTTGCAATGGTGAATAGGGCCGGCATAAATTCACAGCATGTCAGAACCAACATGTTTTGCTGGAAAGTGACGGAAGAACAATAATGAGCAATCAGTTGCGGAGACAAAAAATACAGTAACAGATGGATGAGGGAGGTATTTCATCGGTCGACTCATCTTGTTGGGAAGATATACCAGGTGAGACTGATAAAGTCCTCTTCGTAGATGGATGCAACCCAGGCTTGAAGAATATAAGCTTGCGCGTTCCTCTATTGCGAGGTGAAAAATGAGCATTTCGAAGCGAAGAGAGACAAGAAGAGAGAAAGGAAGCAAGCGACAACCGCAAGAGAGAAAAGAGCAGCGACCCTGCTGAACGCCGGTGCTGATCGGAGATGAGTTCACAAATAAGGCCATAGTTTCAAAAGTTTTGAACGGATTGAAAAGATTTTGGGATTTTCAGAAAGCTGAAGAAACACACTTTCCCATAAGCTAAATTAAACAACAGATTTTGTCAGGCAAGTACATTCAAACGCAGTTGGAAGAAAATGTTCTTTGCCGAATTGCGAACGCGAGCCAATGCGCGCGAATTTTTGACTGAGAAATTGTTGATTTGTCGTTATTTCTCGAAAAGTTCTCATCGGATTTTGATGGTTTTTGGCTCTGAAGTCTCGGGTGAAAACCGGGTATTTTGACAAGAAAGCACATTTCAAAATAATTTCTTACATGTGCGCAATCACGTGGGAAAAATGGCCCATCCCAAGGAACAAAACCTTATGAGAATCTTATAAAAAAATCTTATAAGATTTTCGCCATAAGATTTTATCTCAACTTCATCAACTATGATCACTCTCTGATCAACTGTTATCAACTATATGATCACTATCTGATCAAGAATTGATCAATATTTATCAACCTTGATGAAATTTTGATCAAACGAGATAGAATAAAGTTGCCGATTTTATGGTGGATGGCGTTTCTGGAAATCGAGTGTTGCAAATAAAAAATGAAACTGCTTCTACAAGCAGCGCAGGAGAAGGAATTTGTTCTGAATACTCTCAGTTCTCACACATTACAGGTTTTATAATTTAACATTAAACACAAACAGGAATGGTCATATGCTATTTTCATTTAACATCAACACAGATATTGAATGACAAGAGATGACTTGAATGACAAGAGTGCATCAATCGCACTTTTTCGTTAAAAACAATGTAACCTATTTATCGTAACTGTTTTTAAAAAGCAAAAATATATGGGTTTCAAGAACAAGAATTCAAAAAAAGCCGTTCAGAAAAGTTATTGGGGAAAAATAATCGATGCAATTCGTGGCAATTCGTGTTTTACATTTTACTGTTAAAAGTAAAAACCCCTCTTCCTCCTGGTTTTTGCCCACAACTCCAAAATTCCCAAGGCCACGGGCTAATTCGAATTAATCTCATTAACTATGATCAGGATCTCATCAAACGTGATGAGATTGTGATCACAGTTCATGATGTTCATCAGAATCTCATCAAACTTTATAAGATTGTGATCAGAGTTGGTGAGATTGATCGCGATCTCATCCAACTTGATGAGGTTGTGATAATCAGTTAATCAGACGACCAATAAGCATCAACCTCATCAATTTTTGATCTCGAGATATAACTCATCGTCGGCTTTCGCACGCACGACCAAATGAGACAAGGCGTTTCTCACAATTCGATAGAAATCTGATGTGAATATAATCAAATTAATTTGACTTGAGTTTTGTTGATGGAACTCGAGATCTCATCACTTTTTCATTTGATAAAAATCTGATGCGAATTTGATCAAACATATTTGACATCAGTTTTGTTGATGGAACTCTCATAAAATTTCGATCACGTTTTCATAAGAATTTAAATATCCATAAGACTTGACTTTTTTGATGAGACTCTCATGAAATTCTTTTCATTTTCCCATGAGATTTTGATCACTTATTGATCAATATTCAGGTTGATGAAATATTGATGAATGTCTGGTCAGATTTCATCAGAATATGATCACGGTGATAATAATTTGACCCCATTCTTATCAAAACAACAATATTTCAATATTCAACAATATTTCAAAACAACAGCAATTCTTATCAACACAAGGCTCTTTCTGATTATCTCCTTTCCTTCCGTGAAGGTTGCTTTGGAGTAAAAAAATTTTGGGAATTCAACAAAATTCTGAAAACTGACACGGCTTCCATTCCAACTCTCTCTTTTGATGACACCAATTGTCCGATTTTGGCTTCCAATGAATCAGAGAAAGCAGAGCTTTTGAATAGAGTGTTTGCAAAGGTGTTTCAAAAACCAAGCCATGCTTCCGCTGCGTCTGATTCTTCTTGTACACAGTGTCACCAATGGGAAGTCTTCTCTGAAACTTCCATCATAAATCGAATTATTAAAATGAAATCTAAAGTGTCTGAAGGCGATGATCATATTACTGCAAGGTTTTTGAAATTGCTTCCTAACGTATTTAGCAAATTTCTTGTTTTGATTTTTAATGCTAGTCTAAGATTAGGATACCATCCGCTTGGAAGCGCTCTCTTATTGTACCGATCTTCAAGAAGGGTAGTAAATCTGACCCCCCTAATTATCGCCCTATTAGCCTGCTAAGCACTTGTTCAAAAATTTTGGAATTTCTTATGGCTACTCGCATGAGAGGCTATTTGGATTCAAATGGGCTGCTTTCTCCATTTCAGCATGGCTTCCGGGCGAGCTATTCATGCACTTCCCAACTCACCTCTTTTGTGCAAGAGTTGTCTATGGTTTTAGATTCGGGGGGACAAGTTGATGCCATAGCAATAGACTTTGCCAAAGCCTTTGACACAGTGGACCACGTGCTATTAGTTCAGAGATTAAATGAACTTGGGTTTGATGAATGCACCGTTACCTGGGTTCGTGGTTCGAGGAGTAGAGTCCCCTTAGTATTTTTATGGTGACTGCCCGTCCCAACTCACGCCAACAAAGGGCGCTTGCAGGCTTCGGACTGCCAGAGGCGTGGTTAGCAGCACCTTTAATTTATATACCGCCACTCCAGCTAGCGTTTGCATGGCGGTGGGCAAGAGCATTGGGTTAAAGGGAGAGGCTCCGCTTCGGCAACAGGCCGGCAGGTGACCGGAGAGGCTGTCCAGGTTGTTGGGTCGCGGCTTCTTCTATGCTCCGTCTTGGGCTGCGGGCTCTTTTGGCTCCGTCTCAGGCCTTAGCAGGTTTTCCCCGTTCAGGTTTTTTCCCGGGTCAGGTTTTTGAAAAACCGGGTCCGAGTAAACCGTCTCAAATGAAAATAGAACATCGAGAAGGTTTTGGAGCAGGACAAACCGACCGAAATCCAGAATAGAGCATTGCTTTATTTTGAGACGGTTTTGGAGACGGTTGCCAGATCCCTCACCACCACCCATCCTGCTGGAAGGAAGCTCGGCGGCATATGCATCTGTCAAAGGACTACACGACTGTGCGGCAGAACTCAAGATTGCTTCTTGTGGACGGTCGCATTTTCGAATTGTCCCTTTTGTCATCGAATGAGGTACCGTTGAGGGAAGGAAGAGCAGCGCACTGCCGCATTAAATTAGCGGCGCCTCATGGCTCAGAATTTTGATATTGGAATGGATATGAAGGATACTTGGTCCTGGAGAGGAGTTCGTGAATGATGATGGGTCGAAAGCGCCGGGTGGGGTCGGACTGCTCGGTGACCAAGATTTTCGCATTGATGGTGTGCAATTAAAATATTACAAGCACAAAAAGAAAAATAATGTTCAGCACGTCGCATAGGCCACGCTCAGTCCTTGAGGACTTTTCTTCAGTTGAGCTTGAGCATTTGATCAGCTTTGGTATTTTTTCTTGGCTTTTTGTTTTGTTTGCTGTTGTGGATTTCTTCTGTCGCATCATGGTGAAAAGGAAGGCAGAAAAGAGGGTCTGGAAAGATGAAGAATCCAAAATGTTGATTGCACTAGTCGAAGAAAACCCCACCATCTATGACTGCTCATTGAAGAAATATCATGATAGGCAGAACAGGATCGACGCATTTGCAGAGATTGCGAATCAGATGGTCGATGTCACAGGTGAGAAACAAGGTTTTTACGATTTTGGGATGGAATTATTTTGTCATTTCAAAATTGCAGCACTCTCCGACCCACCACGTCCACCTCATTCCCCTCTTCTTTTTGTTGTTGTGAAAAGGCGCGGCTGGGTTGCTTGTTTGAAGCACTGTTTTTTTGTTTTTTCCTCTTTGTTCCGCTCTCTCCTTCTCTCTCACTCTCTCTTTCCCTCTCTCCCCCTCTCTTTCCCTCTCTCCACCTCCCATCCCTCACACCCTCCCTCCCTTTCTGCCTCCTTTCTCACTCCCTCACTCTCACTCCCTCTCGCTCTCACTCTCTCTCTTGTTTTGCATCGCAGTGTTGACAACCGCATGATCAATCCAGGCTCAGGTTTGCCTGCACGTGTAGGTATTCGTGAGTGCCAAATCTCAGATGCGATGCATCAAATTTCATATCCTGCCAATATTCGCAGTATTTGTACAGTTTCTGCACATTCAGCGTAGGTACAGTGCCGGGAAAATTAATGGAACCACATGCAATTTAAATGCAGTTTCGGTTGTCGAATGATATTTTCATTCCGCGACGAAAATTTAGCACCAAAGTGTTTCACTTTGTCGGCCAACCAAATGAAGAAGAAAAAAATCATAGTGATTTTTCTAAAATATACCTATGCAATAATATTGTTGAAACAAAATTTGTGAAACAGATGTCACAACATATGTTGATGAAACACAACACTTTTTTCTTTGTGAAAAAAAGGACGCAAGTAAAGGAAAGTTTCGGAGGCAACACCATTTCTGTCATTTTATTTACGTTAGTGGCTTCAATAGTTTTCCAGATGCTGTACAGTTCGCATTTCAATTGTCTTTGCCATTTTTGTCCCCGCATTAAGGGCATCTCTGTCAAGGTCAATGAACTCTGAACT
>JASGXE010015438.1:0-11098 GCA_030068105.1 Sinentomon sp. SZTP_YWyxl | reverse complement strand
CAGAACCCTGTCACATTAGGTGCAAAGACAGAACAGAAACTACCTACTTCGGATGACATATTTTTTTGGTTGAAAACTCCGAACAGATGTTTTATCGAAACCCTGTCATCATCGGAAATTGCTAACCGTTTTCATTGCACCAAATTTGACATGAATCACTCCCCTCATCACTTTTCTCATATTTTCCACACATGGCACTTTTAATTTGATCACTTGATCAGTTATAGCCAAGCTTTCTGATTTTGCAGTTTTTACATGTGCTGGAAATCATTTCGAAAGTTATTACACTGCAAAAGACAAAACCATGGCTTCCCTGGAAGCGAACCTTTTAATCTTGTTTGAAATTGTAAATTTCGTGAAACTATAATTGGCATTGTGCTGCAATACAACACGTGATTTGCAGAGGGCACAGGGGTTATCCCCCCAGTTCAAAAAATATAGCACACAAAAATAACATATTGGATGTTAAATGGGTGTTTTACCCCTCCAGTTCCAGTTGAGATTTACTCCCACACAGTTAACTTTCCACAATCGGCAATGCTGCCATGGAACTTCTACATGTATTGGAACAATATGGGTCAAGGAACATATCTCAGTTATAAACAATCTTCTCTTCTTACTCTGTTCTAGATTCTGAGTTCCCTGAACCTTGCCATTTCCACATTCTGTCTGTGGACTAAATTATGGGAATTACGGATCTACCAGATGAGGTCTTGGTTGACATATTTTCATTCGTTCCTCTGAATGACCTCTACTTCCATATCAGGCATGTCTGCACCCGTTGGAGTCGGGTCTGCGAAACCCCAAAGTTATGGCATCGACTCAGTATCAACTTCCAAGATGATCAAGGCACCAAGAGCATGGTCGCTTTGTTGAAGTTTGCTGTTCCACATCCAAGAGAGTTGGAGCTTATTTTTGCCACCAAAAGGATCTTCACTGAAATCCGTCCACACATTCTGCAGTGTGAAAACCTACAAGTTCTGGAATTTGATCAGTGCAGAATTGATATTCACGTCGATGATTTGTGTCTGCTACTTAGGCCATCTTTGAAAGTTCTGAAATTGGGGGAAGTGGGTATTTCCCCAAAGAAACGACGTCTGCCGACACTACCAGAGCTGACCAATTTGGAGACATTGCGCCTCCATGGAGCTGGCATGCTCGAAGATAACCTGCTGGATATTGTTAGAGCTGCCCCCAATTTGCGAGAATTCGACTACGACATTTCAAACGTGGATATGGATGTCCCAAAATTTATCTACAGCATTTCGAATGTCAAGGCAATCTCCGAAAACGTTTTTATGCACCTCGGAGATACTTGTGGCGACCGACTGCAGGCTCTGGTCTTCAACATCAGCGTTTCCATACAGGACTTTTTTCTTGCGCTAAGAAAGTTTTCCCAGTTGAAGATCCTTCGAATTTATGGCGCATATTGCATTTGGAATCAGTGCCTGCGATCCATTCCGTGCGAGAACAGATTTCACGACCTCACTATTCAGGATGCGACTGAGGTGGATGAGCAGGGTTGGATAGAATTCTTGTCCAAACATAACTTCTCTCAGCTGCGGTGTTTGGATTTGGCAGATTGCAGCAAGATTTCCGATGCTGTTGCCTTGGTCATCGCAAACCGTTGCCGAAATCTGACCTACCTGGGCCTTGGAGACTGTGACATCACTGATGTTGGCATCGAAGCACTGGTGAAGTCATGCAAGGAATTGGAGGATTTGAATCTCCTTGGAATCCGACTGGAGGGTCATTCATTGCTTCTCATACCAGATCACTTGCCGAAGCTTCGAAAGCTGACTGTGGAACCAATGGACTTCAAGAAGAAGAGTCGCGAAACCATAACGTTATAGACATCATTCGCTCACGAATGCCCAAACTACATGTTGTCACATTGTACTGAAGGTCTGGGATACTCATGAAGTGGCCATGAATCTTCTGGAAAAGTTCTTTGAAATTTCGTTTTTGTTGACATTCTTTCCAGGTCAGTAGTAAATGTGTGTTCAAGAATTTTGAATTGGCATTTAGCAATTTTTTTTTGCATTTGTCAAAATGTAGCATTGGCAATTAGCTTTAATTTTCATGGAAAATGGCTATTGAGGCTGAAAAATCTCAATTAGGCAATTGAGATTATTCGTAATTTACTACTTGTAGATCTGGAAATCACTTTTTTCATCTTTTAGACTTGCTTTGTGCGTCAATTGCTGGGACAACTTTCAATCAATCAAGATTTTCCAGGGAGGATTTGGGAAATCAGCTCATTCCGGGGAAGACTTATGAGTTATGAATTCAGTCTTTAGCCTGGGCTTCCTCTGGAGTTTCGTTTTTGGTTGGACTTTGGTGACAGCTTTGGTGTTAAATCAAAATTTTCCTCCAGAGAACTGAAAAAATTCTTTAATTCGACTTGAGACCCACACGTTTCTCTGGATAGGAGCGGTCAGAAATGTTTTCAATATTTTTTCTGGGGTGAGCTTCGAAAGTTTGCGTTGGGCGTGGGGACTTTACAGATAAATATTCCGTGCCATAGTTTCTCTGCAATATAATTATTGCGTTGACCAGTCATTGTCAAAAACTTCGCAATTCAAGTATAAATCGTCCAACACAACAGCATCGATAAGTGGCGTTTGGTGGAAAGAAATTGTTTGCCAGCGAAAACTGTGGGGAAATTGTCCAGTGAAAATTACGCTCCGACCACCCATTTTGGAGATGATGGCTTTGGAAAATGGCCGATGAGTGGCCTTTTTTGTAACTTTTGGGGGCCATATATCCAACATAGAGGGGAGGGGGTCTAAGCGAATTATTTCCTAAACACTTTGTTTCAGTTTACCATGCATGGTAAAGCTCCCGGAAAATCGGAGCTGTGCGATCAACCCCAGGCACCCAAACTGGGCTCATTTTGGGAGCTTTGAGTGCCATATCTCCAAATTGGGGCCCGTCGTAAATTTTGTTACATGTGAATCTTTTCTCTAAAGCTTACCTCGTTGAACACAGTCTTCGAAATTGATAGCCGTGCGACAATGAACTCTATGTCCACAGGCACCCAAAGCGGGCTCGTTATGGGGACTTTGGGACCCATATCTCTGAAATGCGGGGTCGAGGCACATTTTGTCACGGAATAAGTTTGATGCCTACATTCATCAGCACACGTCCCACCAATTATGCCCCCTTCAAGAGTCACACTGAACTTGCACGTCGGCTCCACAGGTTGCAAATAGCTCGAGAAATTTAGGTACGTATGTAGCAAAGATGCGACTTGACATTTCTTTTTAGGTGAGAATTGCAAGAGAATTGTGATCTGAGGTCAGGCGGTGAAAGTATCCGACTGCATCCAACAATCCAACTGCATAATATCATATATTTATAATTTTATAATTTGTATAAAATAATATTAATATATATAATAAATAATATATATTTTATTGATAATACATGTATTAACGACTGCAAAATATGCAACATATCCTGAAAATATCCAACAAGCACTTTCTGGTTTTACCGCACTTTTTTGGAAATTGTAAAATCCTTTAGATCTTAAAACTTCGTGACTGAGAACGCCATTCCCATGAAAAATCAAAACACCATCTGCACACGATTTGTTTTTCCAAAAATTCATTTTTTCTTCTTTTCTGCAATGCTGGTTGTGTTATTGTGTTTTCGTTGCATAATTTCAGTCTCACCCAGGGGACCCAATGACCACTGACTGGAGTGGCCTCATGTGTTGACCATACCATTTTCCAATTAATTTTTATTTTACCTCATTTCAGAATGTCGGAACAAGAAACTCGCTTGTGCAGTGGTTTGTTGGACAAATTGGATCAATTCAAGTCGCAGCCGGCCAGCTCTTCCCTGGTGCAAAATACCGCAACTTGTGCATTCTCAAAAACTGTTCCGCTGTAACTTTTTCAATCATCTCGGCCCATCACTTGCGAACGATTACTTCATCCTTTGATCAGGAAAATTCTGGAATTTTGCTGTTTGTTTTGATGACCTTTTGAAACCAAAAACAATGGTAGATATGTTTTCATATGTTTTGCAAAAGCGTGACGTGGAACCAATATGGGAAGGAAGACAATGACATTGATGATCTAATTTTCACAGTTGCAATTTGATTTTTCTTTTCGTGTCCACCTCGATTTTCTGTTGATTGACCATTATGAAAGTTGTAGTGTTTGCCGGGAATTTTTATATGTTGAGTCCGTTGTCAGCAAGTGTCATGCGTCATCAACGGGTCCATTGAGTTACTTGCGTACTTTAATCTTGAAATTTTGCAACTTCTGACATTTGACCTTTTCGCTTTCAGTTTGGAGATTGTAGTCAATGCTTGACATGGTTTGATTTTTGACTAAGTTGGAAAGAGAATGAAGTGAAACTTTGAAGAAAAAGATTCCACTGAAGATAGCACGGAAACAGTGCATTTCCATTGATTCTCTGATTCACATCCATTTTTGTTTACTGATTTTTCCATCACTTTTCTCTGGAAGCCTGTAGTCCATACCCGGAATTTGGAATTTCTTTTGTTGGGAATCCATCGTCAACAAAGTTTCTGTCATCGCCAACAACACAATCAGGAACTCGCCATAGGCGATATTTTGGAAACTAGGGGAGTTATGGTTAACAGTGTACTCACTTCTCGGCGATTTTCTCTCCATTTCACGCATGAGATCATCAAGGCTGGGTGGGGGTTTCATGGTGTGGTGGGGCTGTAATGTAAGGGAGATATGGACTGTCTGGGGGGCTGGGTACGGAGATGTTATCGGGGTTTGTGAACAGGGGCTTCCAGGTCGGGTGGAGGTTGGGAGTACAATCAACTGAAATCGTGCAAATGTGATTTTTAAAACGCAAAACTCCATACGGCGACATCGTCTGCAAATTCTCACCAGTGGTTATTGCTTTGTCAACGAAGAGCGTGATGACCTCGAAACATCAGCGGAACTGACCCGTAAACTGGAGAGAAAACCGTCCAGAAAGTTGTGTGAAGTTGACACATTTATTTGGATTCATTCGTGATTATTGGCATCACAGGCAGTTTCTCTGTGTTTGCGTTGTTCATTGCAACACTTCTGTGTTGTTGCAATTTTCCCAGGTTGCTGACTACTAGACAATGCTATTTGCCACATCCTGTTTGTCAGTTCAAATACAGATTTGTCGGTCCACAATCTGTAAAATCTCTCAGCAGTGCGAGCACTTGATGTGAATTTCCGTTCCAATCCCTCTCCAATCAATGCTTTCAATGATGTGAATTTCCGTTTCAATACTGTCAATTTCCCTTGTTTTATTGCCAAAGTTGCAAGAAAATACGGGGAGTTGGGGAAATGCAGCCGCGAAGCGGCTGCATTTTCCCTGCTCCCAACTCCTCCGCATTCGGTGAGGACAATTGGATTTTCCCAACTTCAAGAAATTTTCAACTCCCAACCCAACTCCCAAAATTCCCAACTCTCGGAAAATGAGAACATTCTGATATGTTAATGTAGTTGGGAAAATTAAGCCGGGAAGCAACTTGCTTAAGCAACCGCACTCACAATTCACTGCTACACTACTGAGCATATATCAGCACGGTAAGGTTACTAATTTCCCCATACCGGCCATCCTGAGCCAACTCCAAGTGCGGCTCATATTTTCCCAACTCCCGACTCCAAACGCGGTTGCATTTTCCCAACTTCCGACTCCAGACTTCATTTTCCCAAGCCCAACCCTTCCCAATGTTTCCCCCCCACCCCCGGGTTTCGGAAAAAATTGGAATTCCGCCTGCATTTTCCCAACTCCAGACTTCATTTTCCCAACTCCCGAGTTGGGAAAATGAAAATGCGATATCACATCACGGATTTTCCCAACTCCAAGAATATTATCCAACTGCCCTCTAATCTCGCATGGATTTCCCAACTCCCAGAAAATGAGAATATTTTGATTCAGAAAGTTAGGAAATAAAGCCTGGAAAGAAGTATATCATCACTCATCACATGTTGATGGAAAGAAATTTCCCCACACCGCTCTCACTCATTGATCAATCATCCATGAAAAGAATTTTCCCAAGTCTGAGCTGCCTCCTGCAGATCTCCCTTCAGCTCTGGCAGCCCGCCGTTGGACTCTTTCAGTGTCCAAGAGAAATCACTGGCATAGTTTCCTTGTCGCAAAACCTGTGGCGTTTTACACACTGCTTTTTGCTCCCGCTGGTGGGAAAAATTGGCATCAGGAACACAAATTTTCCACCCAAAATATACCCGAAATTTCAAAATTTCTTCAGCTTCTTGGGGGCTCCGTCCCCCAGACCGCCCGCCAGGGGCTCTGCCCCTTGGAACCCAGCTGGGGCTTCGCCCCAGACCCCAATTACTGGGGGGCTCCGCCCCCAGACCCCCCTCAACGACCCAACACCCCGAGCATCATTTGGGAAAATTCAACTGTGTCAGTTGGGAATTTCTGTAATGCTCCCCCCAAAGATATACCCTTCGCTACGCCCCTGCCATGAGGTACAGTCGGGGTCTGTAACATCCTTGTATTCTTGAATTTGGAATATTGTGAGTTTGGAATGGTTTTTTTTTTTGTTTTGAATTTTTGGATTGCTCTTTTGAGTTTGGATTGTGAGCTCGAATTTGTCTTCTCTTTAAAGTGATAGTTTTGACCTGTTTTGACTCCAATTTGCCTCTTCTAATCGCTTGTTTTCTCAGATCTGTTTTGCGGTAATGTATCTTATGGCGTTTGTTTGATATACTCCAATTTTCCTTTATGCTTTCTTCGTTTGAAACATCTATTTTGACTGTTTTCTTTCTGATTTTGTAATTCTGCAGCTTTGTCTGGCATCTTTCCGGATTGGTTGACTGTTTGCTGAAGAATAGGGAATAGGGGGTTGATGAACGTGGCAAGATGTACCGCCGTTGTGCTATTCTGTATTTTGAATTCAATATGCCCGAGTTCTCCAGCAGGAACTAGAAAAGTATTAGAACGATTATGGGTCAATTTAAGGGGACACTCAAGACACATCGGTTGACTTGTAATGTTTATCACCGGTTTGGTTTCAGCAAAACCAAATGTGTCTTGGGTGCCCCTTAAATTGACCCATAAACGAAAAAAATTGATTTGCAGATTTTCAGATTCATTTCTTTTGCCATGGTCCGACAATTTAAAAAACAAAAAAAAATACATTTTATTCCACATAATCTCCATTTGGAAATCACTGGATGTAGAAAAGAAATCACTAATTGTAATATCGGTATTCCACACAGAGTTCAGAGCACCTGAACCACCTGACAACACGACCTTTGATCTGAATGACCCCAATTCTGGAAAATGAATCTAAACCTCTTTGACCATCTCTCCAACTTCATCTTGAAGTTGCCCCGATTCTCCAAACTAAAAAAGCTCTCCGCACCACTGCCTGTACCTGCGCTACTAATTTCTGGCTGATTTCAACCCCTCATATATTGCTCACATTACAGACCCCCTGATTGCCCCTCATATGATAGCCTGGATCGATTGAAAGAAGAGCGTTCCTTAACTTTATCATGCCCTATTGTTCATTTCATTTCACTTTTTATATCTTAATTTTCATGTTCTTTGAGTCTTACGATTATCTATCCTTGAAATGTCCAGTATTTTTCAATCATTAAACATGCCGAGTATTTCCGAATCAGTGTCTTTCTTTTTTAATTTTCGGTTTCTCTTGATATGAAAGAACCTTCTTTAAGCCAAACGTATTTATGATGCCAACTTTACTTTATCAGTTTCGTTTAGTCGTTGTATTAATTGCTCTGCAGTCATGAAAAGGCGAAATTGTTAGCTCTCACCACTTATTTCGGTTTGATGCTGCCAATCCCAACTATTTTTTGTTGTTGGTCGTTAGAGGTGTGTAGCCCCAGGTTTGAATGTGGCACCACGATGGTATTTTCTGAAATTATCGTCGGAAATTATCATGTGTGAAATCTTCACCACTTCGACAAATTCACCACTGTGGGAGATTCACCAGCACCACTTGTGAGGTCTTCACGTCGGCATGTGAGAAATTCACCACATAGGTCTTCCACTTGAAAGGTCTTCACCACATGCAAGTAAAAGTTTGTCATCAGGAGGAAAACTCTTCAGGGTGACAGACAATGTTTCGACATCATCTATTTTGTACGATTACAAGATCAGCCAAGCAACAAAACTTCATAGTGTTCCTTAGTTGCGGAAGGTTCAGGTCTAAAAATGTGTGAAAGTGTAGTTTTTAGAAGGAATTTGGAATTTTCCAGGGTCGTTCATGCAGTTTAAGGCTGGGCCTGGAGGCTGTATCTGTTGATGGATTCCAAGGTGAGAAGTTGGCTCGCAGATTGTGACGAACCCTGGCCACCGCCAAGTTGGGTTATTTAAAAGAGTTGGTGACTGTTTTACATTTGGTTTGTTTTCCTGAACATGATTCACCGATGGCAAACTTCAACACTCTAAAGTGTTAGTGCAGTGCTTGTAGATCAGTCGGGATACCGGTGCCTGACTTCCGGCCAATTCGCAAAGAAAAAGGCTCAAATTAGGTCAGTGTTGACTTGAAGCTTGCATCGGTGACAAGCACAAAGCCTGGATATTGTTATTTATTTGGTTTTATTCCCCAATTTTTGTTTGAAAAAGAAGAAAACACACCAAATCCTTGCATCTTATGATTCAGTGAATCTTATACCGAAATGAAACAAAAATGTTGGTTTTGAAAAGCGTTTTTTCCTCCCCTAACCTAAGAGTATTTTTCCTTATTTTGCCTGTGCATGTTTTGGGTGGCGATGATTTTTATTGATGCCACACTCCCAATCGTTTGCTGTCCGCTGTCGCTTCTTAATTATTACCCCGCTAACTCCATAGCAGTTGTCACTGCCAACTGACTTCCAAAAATTTGGCAAAATGTTCAGGAAGGTAAAACCTCTCCCACTGATGTTAAAGGCTCCTAGAAGGTGGGAGCTCCGAGGCAGACTTTTGCATCAACTGACACAGGACTTTATTCAATCTGGTCTTGAGGAACAGGATGGGACCTGTAAACCCGGTATATTCTTTGGATGGTAACAGCTTCCTGACAAGAATTACCCTCTAGTGGTTCGCTTCCCCCGGTTTGTTCTTTTAGTTCTCACCGGTTGTTGGATTTGTCTGCCGGAACAACAATTTTGTTAAAAAATTAACCCTGACATTTAAAATTTCCGCAGTTTTAAAAATTTACCTAGCCGTCCCCCCAACGAGAATGTTCAATGATGTCCCTTCTGTGAATGAACTCAAAAGCAGGTGCCATGTCTAGAGTTGAAAAGAATTGCCAGACATGAGATTTGGTCATCTATTCACCTGTGATGCGAAAAGAAATCTCTTCCGTGCTGTAACTTTTGAATTCCTGAATTCAACTGACATGACAGAGAGATGACAAAAATCTCAAAAATGGTGAACAATTTGTTTTACGAACGGTAGCTTTGCTATATTCCTAATTCGTTGTGGGTGAATCTAAAAGTGGCACAATCCTTCTCCTTCCCCAGACGTTATGAACAGGGGTTCTCAACATGGGATATGTCCCACCACCCCGATCCTGAATGAAAACTTTAGAGTTTAGGGGGATATTTTGCCATACGAAATGGAAACACATTGTGAATAGCCTTAAAAAGGGTGTGGGAGATTGTGACTCATATGTCACCGCAAAAAGCTTGAAAATCTGCTCTATTTTTATGGGAACCCTTTAGACATGTGTTGTTTTGGACTGAATTTCTGGCTTCTTGATTAGACTCAGCTCTGAAGCAATTCTTACTGAATTGTGTGCAATAACTGGAGTAATTCCTTGCTTACTCTGCAGTGTAAAATACCATTTATATACTAAAATCCATACTTTTTGCCAATCTGTCCTGTTTGGGTTTTCTACGGGTACATTCCATTTCATAGGTTTGTGGGTGTTCTTGGATAGGTTCTTTGCAGAATTTCAAATTGTTTTACTCATACATCCATTGACCAGCATCTTTTTTCATCCATTGTCCAGCATCTGGACAACAGATGAAATGAAATTCCATTTCAGTTCATGCCAAGGGAAAGTCACACAAATGCTAATTTGTGTGTTGAGCTGCGAATGTCCGCAAAGGGGACACATTTTTCAGTTCTTCGGTCCAGCACCAGAAAAACCGCAGGCTCCTTGCTCAGCATGCTTGAACGCAATGCGAAAGATGAACTGTCTGTATGTCACAGGACCAAGGGGATCTACCCCCTTTTTTCCATGCAAGAACTCTGTCCCAGAAGCCTTCCGTCCCCCAGTCAGAAAGAGATGAATTTCCATGCATTCTACACATTAAGTATGAACGTCAATTTTAATGAGTTGAATTCATTCAAAATATCATCAGTCGCCACTTTTACATGGTTTAGCAAATGTGTATCCACCACCACCATCATGGTGACCAACAGAGGTGGTGTCCAGAAAAGATCATTCGCTGTGTACAGAAAAGATGATTCGTGGTGAACCGGAAAAGGTCAATCTGAAATATTGTCTCCCTTTCAGTCCTTCCAGCGCTATGCTGTTATTTACATTGCAAGTTCATCAGTGTAAACTACTCTTTTGCTTTTCGAGCACAGATGAAATACTTTTCTGTGGTAAAGGCGTCCTGATCAGCAGCCATTTGGAGTGCATCACCACTTGCTCCCTTGAAGCATTTTTTCATTTCAGCCTTTTTTATTTTTGATTATTGTGTGACGTTCTTGATAGAACTAACCTCTTTTTTTATCGAACCTCTTCACTCTTCTCTCTCTTCTCTTCTCTCTGGTTCTTCTGTTTCTTCGATATCTCCTTCTTGGTTTCAGGGGCGCCGACCATGGGGGGTGTTGGGGGATGCATCCCCCCAAAAAGGAAAAGGCTATTTTCTGGGGGGGATTGTTGCCCTTGCCTCATCCCCCGTAAATACCTAATTGTATTACCCCGTCAACCTTTGTTGAATACCTACACTGGACCTAATTGTCCCCACGATGCCCTCAATTGGCCGATTTTTGTCAATCGGTATTTCGTCAATTTTTGTGCAATGTTCGTACCAGTTAGAAGTTGGAATTTGCAATGAAGAAACACGCTATTGAATTTTATGCAACACAATTGTTTAATAAAATCGTGGATATCAGTCCTATGAGTAAGTCAATT
>JASGXE010015437.1:0-12468 GCA_030068105.1 Sinentomon sp. SZTP_YWyxl | reverse complement strand
CCCGGGGTCACATCCTCATCAGCAGGTGCTGACGCTGAGCAGACGACGGTTCAGAACAGGACGCATCGGATGTTGCTGGGGTTGCTGCACGTATTGAATGCAATTTTTGTTTGCAATTCACCACAATGGGAAGCCGCTTTTTTGTTAACCTTGTGAGCTGCCTGCACATTCTAGACAACATATATCTTGAGAAGGCCGGCAGCTTGTTCCCCGTTGTAAAAACTTGTCCGTGCCAGATCGCCGTACGCTTGCGTGCATATGAATGAGTGTCCCAAACCAGAAAAAATGGTCTTGGCACCAAGAGCAGTGCGCTATCATCGACGCTCAGCCGAAGTGAATGAAAAGACCAGAGAGGCAGCAGGGGAGCAGGCCAGATTATTTTCCGAGTTGCTGTTTTATTGCCAATGGGACTATGAGGGAGAAATACAAGCATGCCACAAAAGATGGAACTAGGCCACGTAACACATTTTCTCCTGGTCCGCCAGGACAATTCTATGTTTCTGATCTGGATTTGAAAGTTTTTATGCCCTTTGGGTCACTCTGCACAAGTCGATGCTGTATTTCTGGGGACCATGCAATCTTGTCTGCTTAACATGTGGTTGTTTTGGCCCCCGAAGAATGCCCTACCATTATTTGATTGTACAAAAACTCAACCTGTGGTTATCTATGCACTTGTACAGGGTAAGTCAAAATTACCTGAGCTTGTTTGTTTCTTTATTTCAATATTCTCAATCTTGTATTACAATTGAGTGATATGTAGGTGATTGATTTTAGCATCTATGACCTGATTTTTTATGGCCTTGTACGAATATTTTGATCTGTGATAAGCCTGTGACGTTTGCTTACACGAGGTCGCTCTCATTAGTTGTGTTTGTGGAGGCACAGCTTGAGATCTCCCGTTCGGACTACAGTGTTTTGTTGATCTTACTTCCTTACGAAAAGGCAGAAAAAGACTGAAATTTTTCTATCTGCAAAAATGTACAAGTGAATGCAAATCTAAGTGACCATGGGGTGATGGGCTGCCGGACAAAAATGAGAAACAGCGAACTGTTGGATAAATTTGGCATTAGGCTGTAAGACAGGGCCGACACATCCATGGCATCAAACAAAGGTTTGCCGGGGATCCGAAGGCTCAGAGGCAGGTTGGACAGCAAAGCGAGCAACTGAAATCAGCACGGCTGCCCTGTCTGTGTGAACAGCATGTATAGTGGCGGCGGAAAAAGATTACTCATACATGTGTTTTTCCCATTTAACTGTTGCCTCCGAAAGGTTTTTTTCTTTCTTTACTCTTATGCATTTGGTAAAAATTAAAGCGCCAAATTGCAACGGAGCTTTCTAGAGGTGTCAGATTTTGATATTAGTGATGAAAGAGGATCTTTTATTTCTACAGCATGGAGTTTTTGCTAAAATCTCAAGAATGGAAACTTTTCACAGGTATGGGTAATCTTTTTCCGCCGCCAGTATACCTCCGCAGGACCGTCCCAAGAGCAAAATTACAGGCCCGTGGGATTTTTCTTTGTTATGCTGCGGAATGAACAGGGTGTCAAGTAAAGGTGGAGAATAATTGATAGGGAGCGCTCCTGATTGTCATACGAATCGAAATTAATCAGTAATGAAATGTGCTCCAACCCCCTGTTTCCAAGATATAGCCCCCCAAAGAACTCTGTTGCCACGCAACCGAAGTTTTTGGGGGGTCATATTCGGAAATGGGGGGGGGCCTCGGAGGGCATTTTGCCACTGGTAAATTTCGATTTGTGTGACCATCGGAACACTCCTTTTCTATTTTATTATGCTCCACCTTTTCTTAACACCCTGAATAAATGCAATATCCGATTGTCCCACTAATGAACATGTCACTTTTTGTCCCACACCCCCTTCAATTTGACAAACACTTCTACTGAGCACATTATGGAACAGCACACAAATCAAACATTGTCTTCAATTTTAACGACGATTTTATCTCCATGGTGTGAATTGAAACGACGTTTCGGGCACATCGCACGTCCGTTGCGTGATATTTCAGTCTTCAATTTTTTACCAAAAACAAAGTCAGTGAATGTCTCTTTCTGTGTTCCCCTCATTCGTGTTTTCAAAAAGTGCATTTTCCTTAATTGAAAATCTGTCCTAGCATTAATTTTTTTGTTGTTTTGTTTTTGCAATTTATCTTTTTGTTTCTTTCGTGATCCTTTAACGGCAACTCGCATTAGAGAGTTTACGATTAGCGCCGTAAGTTTCCCGTCATATGGACCATCATGTTTTGTGCATTCTGCCATCTCGAAGCTGCCCAACAAGCATCGTGACTGGTTATTTGGTGTCGGAATCTCGAGTAGCTGTTTCTGTCGATCACCTCCTTCGAGCAATAAGGTAGTCTCGAAAAAAAAACAAAATTAACTACAGGCCGCCATGTTGTTACCAAAACCACCATTTTCAGAATGAATGCCAACCCCGAACACTCTGCCTTCCTTCACCCTGGCTGATTAGCACAAATGGGAGGATGGCCACCTTGCCGCACAAGGTGGCACCCTACACAGCCACGGTGCTAGAAAACACGCGAACCCTGTTCGTCCAATTGACGGGAGACTTGCGGCTCAAACGATATTGGGGTCCTATCAAAATTATAATGTTGTGAATTGGTTTTCGAGATTTGTTTTTATTTTTCAATTTTCAAAAAGTTTACTGATTTTTTTTTTTTCGATTGTGACATGCTTACGAGTATTATGAACACAATGTATTCTCAATAAAAGAAAACTGCAAACACAGTTTTTCTTTTTTCTCATCATAAACCTGTATTTCTTCATTGGTCACTTTTCTATAAGGGAGATTTGTGCATTGACATATGAAGGTTTCCTTAAAGTTCCCGGACTGGTGGTGGGGATGTGTCTGAGGGGCTTGGCCTTCTTCCCCTCCCGAGTCATTGATGTGAACCTTTGTCTACCTCCTGAACCATGCCGCATGTCAGTTGCATGATTCTCTGTCCTGTGTAGACATTTTTCAGTTGGGCTCTTTTTGTCCCCGTCTTGTTGTCGATAATCGAACCCATTATCGATTTTCTTAGCTGCGCAAACTTTAATCACGCAAACTTTTTTTACTGTTTTCCAGCATTAAAAATGTAACTACTTTAACAAAAATGTTCCTAGAAAGCTGAAATTTGGCACACTTGATGTTTGGACCATGGGGAACAAATTGTTCATCTCCAATTTTTGATATTTTGTTCCCATTTCAAGATATGCTTGCTTTAGCCTTCAAGCATCGCACTATCGCAGACAGTCGATGTTTGAATGACAATATCCAGGCTCCAAAATCAAAATTAAGAAATCTTAGGTGAACATTTTTTAGCCCTTGTGGTTGGTCGAATATGAACCCTACAGGTCAATATTTGGCACAGGAGTTACCAGAAAAAGAAAAATTTCTATGTGATGCAATTACAAGACTGGCAATTGACCAACGGGGTTCAACTTTGGCAGGAATTAACTTTGATATTAGGACTGCAAATGATCCAAATTTCTGCTTAATGGCCAACAGGTTCCGGAGATGTAACACTTCAAAAAAACTTACACAGCAGGTTGGATCCCCCCTTTAGCTGAAACTGGATGCTGCTCCATTACATCCAAAATGGAACTCATCTTTTGTTTCGGCTTCGAAATGGGTGTAGCAAGGTTCCGTCGCATTCCAATCCACGATTGAGGAAGTTATAATCTCCTTGCTGGCCAAAACGCGTTTGCCATTTGAGCCAAAGTGCATCTCTGTTCTGCAGTTGCATGCAGAAAAACTGTCAAACTGTGGAGACCACACTGTGGAGAATTCAAAGATCTGAAATCGTATCTCTAACTTTGATTTTCACAATGCAAAGTTCCGAGGATATCTCACAGAAATGGCAATTGTGGCAGACCAAGTGCTCAATTTTTTGCCTTGCTCATTTCAAACGATGATGTTGACCGCTGATTGGTTGTGGAACAATTGCAACAGTTTCCATAGCTTTCTTTGAAGCGCCTGTTACAGACTAAAACATCGCTGTGCTGAATGATTTCATGACCATGAGCTTCAATGAGCAGTTAAAAAGCCAGGGTTGGAGTCTAAAAAGCCAGGGTTGGAGTCTTTCCCGGTTACAAATAGAAAAAAATTGGATCAAAAGTATCCAAAATTTGTCCACCTCTCTTTATGTTTAACATAAAGAACGAAAAACAAGACCAGGACAAAAAACAAACCCGACCTCAAACTATCAACTCTCAACTCGGACAGAAAACCATGCAAGTAACATGAGTCGTGTCGTGGATCAAGAGATAGCCAAAGGTTCATACCTTTGACTCCCGTAGTGGGGAAGGCCAAGCCCTTCAGGCAATTTCCCACCACCACCAGTCCGGGAACTTTGAGAACCCCCTTCGTATTATCTCTATTAGTATTGTTTGAATTTTGCCTGATAATTTTCTACCCCAAACAAAACTTGCCCCAAGGTCATCAAACCCACAACGAACCCCCGCCAGGTCCTCTAATTCATGGTCATCAAATCAAGGCGGCCCACAATATAACAAAAACTTTCCGTCTTTGAGCAGATGATTCTTGTCAAGCCAGTTTTCTTGGCAGTCACCTTGATTACAGGGAAGTCCATGGCATTGCCTGTCCATAGCAGACTTTTGTGTGGAATTAGATGGCACTTTACAGAAATACATGCGCCACATTGAACAAGATTTGAAGGGCATTCAAATGAAAGGAACCTCAGTGTGAATGGTGGCAGGTATTCACTGACCTGGTTTTTTCCACAGACCACGGAGGCTAATCTATTTCTTTTCTTTTTGGAAATTGAAATGACAAATATCTATTGGCTCTGTAAATTTCTTCATTGGACGTTTGTAATTGAAAACGCAAAAGCACATTCATTTTGCTATGCAATTGATGTTTTTCAAAAAGCATTTCCTCAGGGGCAGTCAAAAACCGCAAAATGCTTTTTCAGGAGAAACATTTAGTTTTGGAATTAGGCCAAATCAAGAGGATACACAGCAGCAATAACATTGTTAAAACACATAATTATCGAAATCATGTTCGTAAATCGAATCAAAATGTTTAAACAATGTTTCCCGTTCATGGCGCCCGTGCAATGTCAGCAATAACATAGTCACCACACATCTGCCACAAAGTTCTCTGTGGCAAAAGAAGCATTACCAATGTCGAGAAACGAGTCTTGCAGAAGTCCTTTGCAACGAATCGGAATCAGATATTGATGGAGGATTAGTCAAAAATGATGCATTTACTCGTGGTTTGTGTCGGGAAATTATCGACGTCCAGCATTCGATTTAATTTATTTTTTCTCATTTGTTGGTTGGTGGCAGTGATTAAACTGAGCTACCAATCCATTTTCATATGACGTTTGCAAGTCTTACATCATCTGTCTTGTCGAGCAATGACCAATGAGAATCCACCGCCAGAGAATTCCGTGCGGCCTGTCACATGCCTTTTAATTAAACACATCACTGGCATGTTTTAACACGCTTCCTCTAAGACTGCAAACATGTTCCGTCACCAATTGATGCGCCATTTGGAATCAGTGGCAACATGCGCTGGAATAACCATGCCATTCGCACGAAGTGTCGAAACTTCATCAAACCCTGTTACGAAGTAGCAATTTTCATAGACCTGAGTTTCCCAGCTCAGATCTGCATTCCATCGGAATTTTGCATTTTCCCCATCTTGCATGCAGCAATTTGAGCTAGTTTGATTTTTCTTAAACCCAAACAGAATTCACTACCACATCTAATCAAGATTCTTGGATGGATGGCAAAGTTGAAACAAGGGGGGTCCTTGCTTGATCCTTTTTTGGCAAGCTTTCGCTAATCAGATTCTAGCCAGGGGTCTAGAATTTCCATGGGGCAAGAACAATGATGTGGAGATATCATTACTATTTGTTGCATTGTTTAGAACCAATGGCAGCATGCGCTGGAAAACTTGTGACATTCGAACAGTGTCAAACTGCATCGAGCACTGTTAGGATTGGAGATGGATTGTTAGGATTGGAGATGGATTGTTAGGATGGACTGTTAGGATTGGAGATGGATTGTTAGGATGGACTGTTAGGATTGGAGATGGATTGTTAGGATTGGAGATGGATTAGAGGCATGACCATGATTTTAAGCTCCGAGCAGCGAGGACAAAGCTCCTGCAAGGGCTTTGAAAATATTTGTTTGTCACTAGGACTGTCAATGTTAGGATGGACTGTTAGGATTGGAGATGGATTGTTAGGATGGACTGTTAGGATTGGAGATGGATTGTTAGGATTGGAGATGGATTAGAGGCATGACCATGATTTTAAGCTCCGAGCGGCGAGGACAAAGCTCCTGCAAGGGCTTTGAAAATATTTGTTTGTCACTAGGACTGTCAATGAGTAGAATCTGCTACATCCCAGTGTCTTTGGGAATGGTGAATTTATCAATGTGGCTACTTTTAAAAGCAATGTCGGGTTATGCTTACCGAACAGCATGAGATATTATGATTGCCTTTACCGTTCTGCACAAATTGGTGCAACCTGAGGTCAGAGCATCCATATTAATCTGTGCTATCCCTCATTGTCTTGCTGATTTGCGCCAGGGGCTCCTGAGGCAATCGTCAAAAATCACCAGACAGTTCAATGACACTTTGTCCAAAATCACTTACGACATGCTGATTCAGATTGAGTTAGACAGTGCTTTCTGGACCGTCATGTTTCCTGCTATGTGCCCCCGCCTCCTTCCGGTAATTCTGGACTGTACTGAAACTTTTTGATTGCATTTTGTGTCCTCGTGTTTTCATACTAATTGATTTATCTACCTAGCATAATTCTTCCAAACAAACAACTTTTCTCTCTCATCATGAAGATCAGCATCAAAGTTCTGCAAGGAAAGGAACTGTCTTTTGAGGCAAGTAGTTCACGCTCTTGATGTTTTTTTCTCATCCTGAAAATCACTGCAAAAGAAATCCCGACTTTGGACAAGTTGTGATGCGATTGCTCTTGAATGCAGCTGGAGATTGCTCTCAACCAGGAGAGTTCAACATTATCCTCCCACGCACAGCATGTTGAATTTTGTTCACATTGGCTTGCAGGATCATTATTTTTTTCTTTTACACCTGCGAACGCCTTCTGGCTTGTGGCAGGGGGAGTTCTTGCATTGCGCGGTGTTACTATGGTCGGTTTAACTGGGATATCGGTGGGGTACCGGCATAAACTGGTCAGTGTAACTGCTTCAGCACCCCACAACGCTCCAGGCCGAACCACAGCCATCCGTGCTACCTACCAGTTTTCCGGCTATTGCCAACCCGCAGGATGACCGGACAGCACTATGGAAATTGTGTGGCTTCTGTGTATTGTTTCCTGCCAGCCTCTCTTGGACTGGAACTAGGTGTTCTTTAACATGCACAGTGTGATGCTGCACACGGGATCTCCTGCCTAACGTCTCATCCGAAGGAGACGAGGGACTTGGCCACTAAGCCCCCTTCCAGCAGCACAACCTGGGGTACAAGGGTCCAAGTACTATCCAGGCCCAACGTTGCTTAACTTCGGTGTTCTGATGGGAACCGGTGTAAGCTACGAGGTACGCGCTGCTGGCTATAGATCATGGCTATAGATCATTTCCCCCTCTCCTGTCCTCGGACCAGACTGATGAGATGTCGAGTTGTGATGAGGGCCAAAAGCCATCGTCACTAGGCAAAAAAGTAAAACTGGCCTGGTGCTGAGCAATCTCAAGTAAAAGTTGTGATTGTTTCTCATTCATCTTGAAAAATCTCTGAAACATGTTTGAAGCAGCTTTGAGGGGGGCTTTGTTTGTGGTCGTCAGTAAATTGTTAATTACTGACTTGCCCAAGAATGAGATATCAAAAACCAGTGAATATTGGTGAAGCCTTCTTTTTGTCCGCATCACACAGCAGGACTGCAAAGCTCTCCACTGAAAGGATCAGATGGACCAACTATCAACTCAGTTAATTTCGGAAATCTTTATTGCCAGTCGAGTAGGAAAAATTAAGATGCAAAATGAAGACATATTCCGTTTCCCGTTTGTTAACTTACAAGAACAACTTGCGACGTTTCGGTCTCACGAACGTGAACCTTTATAAAGCACTTATCGCACTGCGATAGCAGTATTTTCGATGAAAGCATCAAGTGACTGGATTTTGCAGTCTCCGAAGTGTCCATAACTTGTTATTTCTGCACTCCCTTCCACCACAGGTTTCTCCAGATCAGTCTGTTAACGAGCTGAGACGTGCTGTTGCCAGTTCGAATGGATGTTTTCCAAACGAAGTGAAAATTCTCTTCAAAGGAAAGCCCCTGACCGGTTAGTTGATTGCCTTGCTTGGGCAGACACTACCAGGATTACCAGTACGGACCAGTTCATCTGGAAATCAGAGCCAACCGAGTGTAATTGTTTTCACAAAACCACCGCTGTCTGATTGTCACTGTTTTCATCACTTTCATGAAGGGGATGGGTTGACCAGCCTGAAACCAATTTCAGAAGAGATGCAATATGGATTCAACGCCACGGCCGGTTTGAGCTTCCCCTCAAATTTCACACCCTTGTTGGCCAAAATCACTATGGTATTGTGGCATCATCAAGCAAGAAAACCCAGTTGTTGACTCAGGACGAAACATTTTTCCGAATCTGAACAAAACTGTCTCTTATAAGTTTGGGTCTCATCCTTATCCTAAATGAACCATTTCCTTTGGAAGCAAAAAGCAAAGCCACAATCCTGCATTGTCGCAAGTCGGTCTTAGCCACCCGAAACCATGCTCCGTATGGGACTGGGTAAAATTCTTTGAGTAATCCCGTGTGGCATCTGGTTGTTTTCAGTTGATGGTGTGTGGCTGGTTGGCATCTGCAAGGCGAATCACTTCGCATAGTGGGGATTCTCTATGCCTTTTCCCAAAATATCCTCTAAAACAAGGAGTGATCGAAGTATGGGAACCTTCTGCTCCTCAGGGAAAGTTATGGAGGGAGTATTCCCAAGATGGAAATTCCCAGGAATTTTTTTTCCAGCTCGTATTGATTTTTCTTTCGCAAAATTTCCGGGAATATTCTCAGTGAAAAGTCTAGAGAATGTTTTCAGTCGTGTTGATTTTTCTATCCGTTTTTGGCTGTTGAAAGTTTCGAAAAAAATGTTGGCCCTCAAATCATGTTTGGTATCCTTGGACTGACTCCCCCTTCCCCGTTAAAATCAAACAAAATCCTGGTATTGCCTTCGGTTTTGTCCACGACAAGTCAAATATTTTGTATTAAATGAATTATTGTTAATCTCGTATCAGGCGAGCGGCTGGCTGATTCCGGTCTGAAGGATGGTGATAAGCTGAATGCAGTGATAAGAAAGGACATTCCAAATTCAGTGCACAGTGCGGCCGTTTCCAACCTGATCGATGCCCTCTCAAAGTACCTGCAGCCGTTCTTCTCGTTACAGGAATCGACCAGGATCACTTTGGAACTTCACAAGGTACCACCTACCTACATTCGTAACAGGCCAAGCTTCCTCTCAGCTTGTGATTTTCCTTCCAATGGCATGGATTCATGTTCTCTTTTATGTTACCCCGAACTGTAGACCACAAAGAAGTGGAAGAGCATTTTTATTGGAATTGAATTACAAATTGCAATCAAGTGCAATGTTGCCATGAAAAGGAAAAGCTACGTTGATTTTTTGTTGCAAAAATGAGATCTTTCTACAATCTCAGGATTGGGGAGCCACTTAACTTTTTTGGTAAAAAAAATGCACATCAGAAAGGGCTTGAAATTCTGCATCGAACTAGCAATTTCCGGCAAAAACTGGATGAAAACTCATGGACAAAAATTTCAAAATTCAAATTTTGAACGCATTTTCTCAAACCATCAAAAAACAGCAGACACATTTTCTTTTTCGTGCAGAATGGGTGCAAGAAAAAACTCTGCTTCATTTATTGTGCTCAGCGAAATTTCGAGATTCAAGCAAATGAACAATGTGCCTGTAACAAAAAGAAAGGGCATGGTTGATCAAATTTCCTGAAATCACAACTTCATTTCTGTCTGTCCCCCTCACACTTCATCAGTTGCCACATGAGAGGGAGCCCTATGGTGGTGGCAAGACGAACCCGCAATTTCTGGGACCGGATCAACCACAATTAAACAGAAAATCCTTCTGTAAAGAAATCATAATTGAAAAAGGTTGCATTTAAACACCATTCCATGGGAAACCATGGAATGGTGCTTAAATGCAGCCTTTTTCAATGTGCCTGTGCACCACAAACGATGATATCAGGAAAAGTGATGAAAATAATGCACATGAGCAACGTGAACGGGAAACATAGTTAACAGTCACGAAGGAAATATACCACTAACCGTTTTCAAGTGAAGTCGCAAATGGCGTTGAAGTCTCCGAGCAGCATTGAACGAGATCTGTTTGGAACTTGCGCTTGATAAAGTCCCACGTCTGTACAGGGAAATGTGGACATTTGCAATATTTACAGCAGCCTCTTTAAGCAGCCTCTTTGCCACAGAAGATGAAAACAAACTCGGGAGACTGTTGTCAGAGTTGAAGTTGAGGTTTAGACAGAAATCCTTGCAGTCTCATCGCAACTCACGCATGGTTGCTACCAACCTGGAAAACCTGGAATACTCAGGGAATTTTTTTCGCACCCTGGAAAACCTGGAAAACTCAGGGATTTTCGGAAAAAACCCTGGAAAAATGAAAATTTCCAGAAAAGCCAGCCAAAAAATGGAAAACGAATTTCACAACATTTTTTTAGTTTACATTTTTTTAAATTCCAACGATGACACCTGAAGAACATTATTGTCTTGCAATTTTTGTCTGCACCCTCCCATTTTGTCTTGTCCCTCGGAAAAACCCTGGAAAAAAGCCCTGGAAAAAAACTGAGATCCTCCTGGAAAACCTGGAAAACTCAGGGAATTCCGATTTTTCAAAACAGCAGCAACCATGTCACGAGTCTGACATTTATGTTTTTTGTTGCGTTCACTTGAAGACGACCAATGAAAAACATTACAACCTTCATGTACACGCACACAAAGAATAGAATAGGCTGCTAGTCACTTTATTTTCTTGTTTTGAATTGCATTGAATTAAATAAATTCTTCACTATCGAAAGCAAAACATGTAAAATTTGTAGAAAAAAGATTCGAGGGAGGTCAGGGCAACTCATGGTAGCTGAAGGAGACTTCCCTGTGAAAAAGTTAAACGGCTGATGGCCTGGAGGAAAATGGTCATGAAAAGAGAGAAGAGGGGACGAGAGACAGGGGAGAGGTGGTGAAGGGACTTGGAGGAGGGGAGGAAAAGAAGAAAAAGGAACAAAACATGAATGACTGTGGAATTTGTTGTTTTACGGTCAGAACCTAAAAACCATTCCATAAAAAATCGGATATGATTTGTCACAGTGCGTTTCCTGCATTCAGGAAGATAAATTCATCGTTTTTTCTGTGTTGTTGCATAATGACCGAGAATGTTTGGTCCTTTGGAGTTTGCAGTCTGACCAGTCAGTCTCCAGAACCAACTTGGTCAGATTGAACTACACTTCTGACCAGTCAGTTGGTCTGAAGGTGGGACCGCAATGATCTCCCATCCAACGTGAGCTAGATTCAATCACGTGGAGTGAAGTGGAAATTGGCAAACCTTGTGAGAGCTTGAGATCGCCGCAGGCGGGGTGGAAACTTGGAGAACTTGAAGTAGAACAAGAAAACTCATCATTCGACGATTTGTTCTCCTCCATTTGAAGGCAGCGGAGCTGACGTTTCGGAGGCATCCCGCTCTCCGTTGACGAAGCTAACTAATGGATCGTTTTTTTTTGTCTTGGTGAGAGCAATCTCATCAGCAGTTCAGCAACCTTTCAAGTTTCTGCCCTCCGTGCTTCTATAGTTCTCCATAGAAGTGTTTTTTTTTTTATCTTTATTTACATACATATAATTTATTTGCAGATCTTGATGGCAAGGATAAGCCGGCTGAGTCTCGATGACCTGGAACGGATTGCAGCTGCAAGTCTTAAAGAGAACCACCTCACTTTTGTATCATGATGACCGACTTGAGATGGCTGGAGCCAGCACACCCAACCACCCACTCCATGCCATCGTTGCCAGGACAGACAGGACGCCAAATGACGTCTTGCTGCCCAAACGTGCCATCTTACCAGTTCACCGAGTGCTTTTGATCAACCTGCGTATTCAGGGTGTCCTTTTGAATTCACCCCAGAAAAAGAGCTCCATATATCCAAAGTAGCCCAAAGCACTGGTGGATATTATTCTCAGAGCTTGTTTTTTATTTGTTCATACAAATGAAAGAAACACAGCAAGGCATGGAAACTTGGAGATTGCATGTTCCCAGAAATTAAATGACTAACGACGCCATTTACGAGATCTTTTTCTATTTTAAATCTATTTTCTCAGTAGATCTCCAAATCAATTTGAGGCATGATGTTTCGGGGGTATTGCACCCTCATTGACGAAGGACTTTAACTCGTGAAGGTATCACTGACTGAGCAATGCC
>JASGXE010015436.1:0-10441 GCA_030068105.1 Sinentomon sp. SZTP_YWyxl | reverse complement strand
GAACACGTAATTCCAATCATTTTCCAAGCGTATTATGTACACTTTTCAGTGGTTTGTAATTTATCTTTTCTTTCAGGATTCAATAACACCTTCAATTTTGCGTCTGGTCGATTCATATAGTTTTCACGATTGGACCCATTTCTCGACCATCGTTTTCATCCGGATTTCATGTACAGGTTTCCTTTTACAAAAATCCCATTTTTGAAACTGAAATCATCACAATTTTCATAGTATTCTCTGAAAGATCGAAAAATGGCATGTATACTTAAGGCACTAGTAATCTTCTCGCCGCTGTACTTACTTCAGCTGTTTTGAAAATTTCGGAATTCCACAGCTCAATTACTTCAGCTGTGGAGAAACGTTGGTATACCGCAACTTTCGCTCACTGAATTGAAAAGCAATTATTGAGCTCAGTTCTGCTGACCAAAAGTACCAAAATGCAACGATGATGGGATCACTGAAACTCATTCTCATATGAGTTCTCAAAACTTTCACGGCTCTCGGAAAATTGTTCCCAACTCTCTAGACCAACGATGTTTCAAATGCTTTTTACGCGCAAATCGATTCATATAATATCAAAAAACATTGCGAAAGAAGATAAAGCAGAAATGGGTAACAAATGGGCGTTGAATCGTGGCCAAAATAATGATGCGTCGGATGCGGCGTTATAATGATGTGGCGGATGACGTATTTTCGAAACCTTCCGAAATCGCAGATTGCACTGACGTAATTGCAACAAAAATCTAATTTACATACTACTAACGAAATTTTTAAAGCTATTGCAACCTGACCTAACCTTTCCTAACCTACTTTGACCTGCTTGCTCTTGATTTCCGCCTATCGCCTTGTGTCCCCAGCCGCAAAAATGTAAAGAGTCCCCAGCCAGGAAAATCTAAAAAAAAAAACCGTTCCCTGCAGGATTCGATCACTATTCGTCGGATTAGTAGTCCTAGTCCAGTGCCTTGACCACTAGACCACCGATGCAGCTGCCGAAATTCGCTTTCGAATTTGCCTTTGATCAAATGTACCTACTTTCAGAACGCCTTCGTAAGAAATGACATCAGTGCAACCTACGATTTCGGTAGGTTTCGAAAGCAAGCCGGCGGATGCGGCGGTAGACAGGTATATGGAAGTGTTGCAGAAATGTTAATTGTCAACAACAAAAATGGTAGTTGGGAATTATGCATTTCAATATGAGGTACTTTATTTCTAATGCCATTTTTGGGGTAAAAGTATTCTCTCGTTACACCGCAGTCCGAAAGAAAGTCACAAAAGCTTTAACATGGTAATCAGGTGATAATTGTAAGGGTATCCATGCGGTCGTGAGAACGAACCACCAAACTGGCTTCTTTCCAAATACGAGTATGTATATCTACTCAAAAGTAGGAATGCACGTGTATGTATACCTATACATGCACAAACGCCAAGGAATTTTGCATTGAATCCCTGTATACTCAGCGGCATGAAACCCTTTGTCGCTCATCAACGCCGTTGCTTGTCATTCTGCAGAGTCTGAAAAGTTTTCTGTTGCTCATTCTGCACTTTTTCATCCGGATTATGCTGCACGAATAACTACATAACTATACAACTAACTAACTATAACTAACTAACCAGTCGTCTATGTAGTTATACCAGCTACATGTATGCATAATGGGCGGTTCACTATGAGAAGAGCAGTATAGCTCATGCCACCTCATTAATATTTCTCATCTTTCAAATGATTGTCACGTCGTGTCGTGTAGAGCCATATACTCGTATATGTGGTGGTGGTATGACTGCTGAAATACCGTGACAATTGCAACGCGGCGCACATTTCTATATAGGGTGCATGAAAATAGACTCTGGATAAGCTGCATTGTGGCTTCATTATACCTTTATTACCAGGATGGCAAGCAATGAGCATTCTGCATTGCTGTTCAAATTTGGTGCAAAAAGATTCTGAATCCTAAACTGACCGCAAGCATAAATTTGAGGCGTAATGCGACTTGTTGAATTTCAAACACTCTTGTAAAGCGCATGAAAGTCTGGACTCTGTGAGCTTTCCAATTGCAGAAAGTTCAATTATTGCAGAGTTGACAAGCACCATCGTCAACACAGGAGAACTGACCATGATTGAAAGAGTCATTCCTCATGTATCAAAAACAGAAGGAAACAACGACCCTCAGCCGTGTTCGCCTTTCATTGAAGCCCTTTCATGTCAACCCCATGCACAGCACGGAATAGCCAGCAGACATATAATTGGGACCTCCAGCATAAACAATGGTACCAAATTCTTATTGGCAAAATACATAGAATCTCCTCCGCAAAAATGATGCCAAATACTTGTTGACACCATGCATAGAATTTGGCACCTCCATACATATGATCATGCAAAAATTCTTTTTGACTCCAAACATAGATGCCAAACGTAGAATTTGGTACCTGGGCGAATAATGATCCCAAATTTTACTCACACCGCATATTGAGTCTGCACCTCTACAAAAATAGACAGAGTGCGTTCAATTTTGACACATCAAGTGAAGGCTCACAACAATTTATTTGTATTAACTTGTCAATTCTTGGAACTGGTGACGCTGAATTTGGACATTATGTCTTTCTGACCAAGTGCTTTCCCAACGTGCGAATTCGTTAAGGGCATATCGATTATTAATCTGTTCTTCCAAGAGCTGTTGTGCAGTGATCATGCATTAATTCAATTGTAAGTGACGTGGAATCTTTTCCAGTTTGACGAAGATAGGAAATTAGTTTTTTTACTGCTTTCTACCTATCGTGTCGTAAGCTCCAAGACAACGGCAATTACATTTTTCCAGATTGAGATTTGGATTTGAGAGATCCGACCTCCGCTACTCTCCAAGACGATTTGCAGTGAACATGGAGAGCCAGCAACCATAGAATTGTGATTTTCTTGAATATCAATATGCGCTTTTTAAGTCACCCTGCGTGCGCCATCCATCAGCAGTTATGCCACCTACGGTGCATGCGGCGGCAAATGAGCTCTAACTAGCGACAAAGTTAGATCTATGACTCCTCGAGAATCTATTAAAAGAGATCCAACTTATTTCAAAAAGCACATTCATATTTTCATGTTCGTGCCACATACGAGTTGTCTATTTATCTATGCACGTGCAATGAACATGTTTTTCCTCAGCAGAGTGATATAATTGGTGGCATTCTTCATCGCTACTGTGGGTGTATCTTCATTTTCCACTGTGGAGCTGCGTTTTCTTTTTTTGAAAGGAGGAAATGGGTTCGCAGCAGACATCTGAGCTTGTTAGCCATCCAACATCTGAAAAGTAAATATGTTCTATTACAAGAAATATACATTTTACGTTATATCCAAAATTAAGTTTGAGACAAATTTCTCCGATATCCGGAGAGAAATTCGGAGAGAAATATCCGGAGAGAAATCTCTCCGATATCCTGCACATACAAAACATCCTAATTGGGCATACAATAATTGACACAAAAGCAGTTGGGGCTTCAAAAGCGAGCAGCCACCGCACCACAGACACCGCAGCGTGAAACTATGTCCTAAATGTCTGCAGCTATGGCTGCTTTGTGGCATGTATTCCATCAAATTCGACCGTAAACTTTTGTCAAAAACGCAAATATGCACGTCTACCTGTCGTTTTTGCGCGCTTTTGCTACAAAGAGTGCGAAATACAGCAATTTTGTTTCATTGCATTATCAACGAGTTTTAGGGAATGCAAAGGCGCCTACATTTTTGTGTCGAACCCACGAGGATTATTATAATTAACATGCATCCTTTTGCGGTCATCTAAAAAAAAATCTCCGATGCGGTATGCACAAACACATGCAGGTGCATAGAGTACTCCAATTGCGAATGGCAAAAACAGAACGACGAATGCATAAACTGCGGGGGTGATCCAGAAGCATTTGTGTCTTGGAATTTGGAATTGAGAATTTTCAGCAAATTTCGGCCAGACTCCTTCAATTTCGTTCGGATAAGATCGTCTTCAGCTCTGCATGTATGTTGAAGTCATTGGTGCTTGAATGGTCAAAAGCCGCCTGTCATGAGAAGATTTGGATAGTGAGCACCAATAATTATTACGTTTTCTCTTGGTACTGGTCCATGGTTGAAAAAACCTTTGGCTGGGTTGACACGAAAGACTAAGCAGGCTGACAAGTCTCTGTCCGACGCTGACAGCTCTGCAATTTCTTACAGCAACAAGCTTCAAATTCAGACCGTACACCCATCGGCGTGGGATTATGCTGCCGGGCCTTTCGATTTTGATATTTAATTTCGTTGCTGTCTGAGCAATGTCAATTTCAGTGCTTTCAAAGTGTTGGTAGGCATGGCCCCAACACTTGGAAAGTACTGAAATTGAAAATGAAAACACACCCATGAAATTAAATGGGGAAATCGAAAGGCCCGGCAGCATAATGCCGCGCCGATGGGTGTACAGCGTGAGATCGAACATCAAACAAACATTCCCACAAGCAATGGCCCTTGCCAGACCCAATCCATTGTTGGATGTGGTGCGTTCTGCATGGGCATCGCAGTTTCTTGCATTGTCGGAATAGTTTGTTCGTCGTCTGGTGATTTCCATTGCACCTGTTGCTTGAAGTTAAGGCGTTCTTGCAAGTTGTTCGAAACAGGGCAACCCACGCCGGTCGTGTAGCTAAGACTCAGCAGTTGAGACCCGATGAAAGTTTTTGAAAGTAATTTTCTGGAGACCCTGCCTAGACAGTGGTTGCTTTTTATGCATCGCTAGGCTCCTCTTTCAATAAAACCTCATCTGGAGTATTGTCGTTTTTTTATTTGAAAAAGTCGGGGATAAGTCAAACCGATGATGCGCCACAGGACAATAGAGAATAATTATCAAAAACACCGTTTTGCTTTCAAGTTTTGAAAAAAAACCGAAAAAAAATGAAAACCGCTGCTGGCGATGGTGAAGCAGGCACTGTTTGGATGAAAACCCCCTTTGCATTCGACAGAAACTCTGAAAACGGCGGGTTTAGCGGTTTGGGGACGCCAGCCGCTGAGCCACATGCACGAGAACTCAACGAATGCGTTTCTATGCTTTCCATATTGAGGACAGGGTGAATGAATATTATTTTGTCAGCGGACACATTTTTTACCAAGGGAAAAGAGAGAAGAAAGATTGAGAGATCCCAAGAACACCAGAAGTCTGAAACCAAACTTCAAAGGTCACTTCATGTTGACAGATGAGATGACCTCAAAACAGAGGAATCAGGAACGAGAATTTTTCCTTCTATAATTTGATCATGATATTCCGGTCAATAAACCGATGGATAATTACAAATGGCATGAAAATGAACGGAGAATGCGCTGCATGACACGCGTACCTCTGGGTTCGAGAATCCCTCAAGACATTGAACACCTTTATCTGAAAACGATAGTCCATTCCACTCATGAACCATACCACCTATCCTTTGAAAAATGGTATCAATGATTGTCCGACCTGATTCCCACTCTTGTTGCAGCATTTCCTGAAAGATGTTGCGAGTCACCCATCATCGATTGAAACTTAACTTTTTGAAAGGGCATGTCTGCTAAATATTCATTCTTGTTTGATCCAAATTTCTCGAAATTTCATCCACAAGCAGGAGAACTTGGGTTTCGCAAGACATCTTTTCCCGGAAACCAAATTGATTTGGATGGAGGATACCCTTTTCACTAAGAATGTTGCGAAGAAATGCAAGTGAGACAGATGGGGTGAAAACTTTCAGGTCTATTGGGAGGTGAATCTTTCTTCTTGATGGGCACCACGATTGCTTTCTTCCAATCATCAGGCAGCTCGCCAAGTGTCAATATTCGGGTAAAAAAACAAGGATGAGATGGAGCTCATGGCAGGAGAAAGTTCCTTGATCAAACGACCAGAGAGGCCGGCCGGCCCCATTGCCTTACTTGGATTAATTTTACCTATAAGTTTCGCAATTCCTCGAACTGTGATCACGTGGTAACAATGCCTAAAGAATTCCATGCTGCAGAAATTAAAGATCCTCTTTTGTAACCAAGATCAAAATCTGATACCTCTGGAATACTTTGTTGAAATATGGCGCTTTCATTTCTACCGCCTGCATAAGAATAAAAAAGAAATAAAAAAAAGTTTCGGAGGCAACAGTTAGATGGGAAAAACATATGTGTGGGTGCATTGATTTCGCTGCCACGATACATGGACAAATTCACACCATCATGCAAACAGAAATGAACAACGAGGACGCAAGCTAGCTGGGATGAGCGACCAGCACCGAACGATGATCAACAATAATTGAAAAAGAAAGTTGAATTTGTCGCAACCATATGCATCATATCTCGATCGAGCATGAAGCCCGTTATCAAATCTAACATCGATTTTTTGTGCAAGCAAATGGAAATGCATCAGATTCCACTCATAGCTGTGTTCTGCGAGTCCATCAACTCAGGGTTTTTCAAAGAAATATCTCATCACAATTAAATTGTGGTAGATTTTACACAATGGAACCCTAACTCAATATTGGAAAGCAAATAGTGGATCGGCGATTGCCACAGCAAATGACAGACCTCAAAAACGCACTTGTAAAGTCATCTATATTCTTTTGTTTTGCAGTGAGTAACCTACGCTTTTCTCGGGCACTGCTCTGAAGCTAGAAATTACACAGCTGGACAAAATTTGCTTAAATCTTTAGAAAGCGATGAATTTTCAGAAGAAAAAACCCAAAAGATTAGAACTCGGAAAAAATTTGCGAAAAATTAAGGGGAGATTGAGGCAAGATGGAGAGAGAGGGAATTTTTCGTGGTTTGCCATCATGCGTACACATGACATGTCTCGCTGTGCCCATCGTCTCTCTTTCTCACACACTCGCTCTCTATCTCTATCTGTCTATTTCAAACTTCAAAATCTCTATCTCCGCCACCATCTCTGTCCATCGTCGTCTCCGTCTCCGTCTCCGTCTCCATCGCCGTCTCCGTCTCCGTTTCCGTCTCCGTCTCCGTCTCCGTTTCCGTTTCCGTTTCCGTTTCCGTTTCCGTTTCCGTTTCCGTTTCCGTCTCCGTCTCCGTCTCCGTCTCCGTCTCCGTCTCCGTCTCCGTCTCCGTTTCCGTTTCCGTTTCCGTTTCCGTCTCCGTTTCCGTCTCCGTGTGTCCGTGTCCGTCTCCGTTTCCGTCTCCGTCTCCGTGTGTCCGTCTCCGTGTGTCCGTGTCCGTGTCCGTGTCCGTGTCCGTGTCCGTATCCGTGTCCGTGTCCGTGTCCGTGTCCGTGTCCGTGTCCGTGTCCGTGTCCGTGTCCGTGTCTGTGTCCGTGTCCGTGTCCGTGTCCTTGTCCGTGTCCGTGCGTGTCCGTGTCCGTGTCCGTGTCCGTGTCCGTGTCCGTGTCCGTGTCCGTGTCCGTGTCCGTGTCCGTGTCCGTGTCCCTGTCCGTGTCCGTGTCCGTGTCCGTGTCCCTGTCCGTGTCCGTGTCCGTGTCCGTGTCCGTGTCCGTGTCCGTGTCCGTGTCCGTGTCCGTGTCCGTGTCCGTGTCCGTGTCCGTGTCCGTGTCCGTGTCCGTGTCCGTGTCCGTGTCCGTGTCCGTGTCCGTGTCCGTGTCCGTGTCCGTGTCCGTGTCCGTGTCCGTGTCCGTGTCCGTGTCCGTGTCCGTGCCCGTGTCCGTGCGTGTCCGTGTCCGTGTCCGTGTCCGTGTCCGTGTCCGTGTCCGTGTCCGTGTCCGTGTTCATGTCCGTGTCCGTGTCCGTGTCCGTGTCCGTGTCCGTGTCCGTGTCCGTGTCGTGTCCGTGTCCGTGTCCGTGTCCGTGTCCGTGTCCGTGTCCGTGTCCGTGTCCGTGTCCGTGCGTGTCCGTGTTCGTGTCCGTGTCCGTGCGTGTCCGTGTCCGTGTCCGTGCGTGTCCGTGCGTGTCCGTGCGTGTCCGTGTCCGTGTCCGTGTCCGTGTCCATGTCCGTGTCCGTGTCCGTGTCTGTGCGTGTCCGTGTCTGTGCGTGTCCGTATCCGTGTCCGTGTCCGTGTCCGTGTCCGTGTCCGTGTCCGTGTCCGTGTCCGTGTCCGTGTCCGTGTCCGTGCGTGTCCGTGTCCGTGTCCATGTCCGTGTCCGTGTCCGTGTCAGTGTCCGTGTCCGTGTCCGTGTCCGTGTCCGTGTCCGTGTCCGTGTCCGTGTCCGTGTCCGTGTCCGTGTCCGTGTCCGTGTCCGTGTCCGTGTCCGTGTCCGTGTCCGTGTCCGTGTCCGTGTCCGTGTCCGTGTCCGTCTCTGTCTCCACCTCCACCTCAGTCTCCTTCTCCATTTCTATTTCTTGGAAGAAATAGAAATGGAGACGCCTGGAAATAGGATCCATCTCATTTGAAATGAATGGCTCCTATCAGCCTTTGCATAAAAAGATTCTCCTTTTGATCCTGAATATTTTTGTGCAACCCGCTCTGGTTTTGGGGAGAAAATGCAATTCTTTGAGTTCCTGAAAATTGGCCGAGTTCCCATGCACATAGAGCAAAACAAAATCGCTGCCATGGGGACATCGATGATCCACATTGAGAGTGAAATATTTGGGAGACACCCTGTCATTTGGCCTGGATTTCTTTCTCGTTTCGATTTAGCGAACTCTTGGAAGCCTGGTGAACCCTATTTGACTCCCACGGGAGCGAAGTAATGGAATTAACGCGAAATTCAGATCCAGACGATCTGTCATTTTTCTGTGGGAAATTATTTTCTGAAAACCGCCGATTCTTTTTATGAATGTTTCTGTGCAGCACCATAGCGAATGAAATTGATGAAAATGATGTCAAAAAATGCAAAGCAATTTTTAAAAAATCGCAAATATGTTGCACAAATGTAAAAACTTCATTTTTCACATTTCTTTCGATATTGTACTTTCATTTCTACCTTCAATAACGATGGCAACACTTAAATGAGAGATACACATCCAACCAGAGGTGGTGGTGAAACAACTGGATACCGAAAAATGCATATTGTTTTGGGAGACTCTGTCGCCATTCACCAAAAAAGACGAAATATCTCCAGCGTCCAAAACATTAGAAGGCCTACAACAAAACATTCATCTGAATACAAATGGCAATATAATCATCCGAATCATTTTTGCCTGACTTTCCACAAAACTACAGAATATCGTTTTATTAGACGCACATTGCGCAGGACACTTTCGCTGCTGTACACATCACACATAACTCTTATTCGTATATATGAATCCCAGAATTCTTACTTTTGTCACCTGATTGTTTCAAAATGCTCGTTACACGTATAGGTATACCATTTTTGATATTTTGCCCATGCAGAACTCTTTTCGAGTTAATTGCGCCTGATATTTTCAAAATGCTTGCTATACACACATCACACAATTGCTTCGCCCAGCGTTCTTTTCGGGTTATTTGCCCCTGAAATTTTTAAAATGCTTCGCATATCACACAAATGCTTTGCTTAGAGTTCTTTTCGGGTTATTTGCGCCCATGACACTTTCAGAATGGCTTGCTATATGTATGTACATACATATACCAACAGTTCCTGAAACTTTCAAAATGTTTGTTTACACATAGGTACGTCACACCAATGCTTTGCTCAGTGTTATTTTCGTGTTATTTGCCCCTGACAATTTCCAAATGCCTGCTGCATACATTACACCAGGTGAATTGCACCTGATATTTTAAAAATAGTCGGTGTAGGCCTATACACATTACGCAAATATTTTGCGCAGAGCTCGTTTCAAGTTATTTGTACGCCTGAAAATTTCTAAATACTAAATTCTTGCGCTCATCACATCACATGTGTAGAAATTGCTCAGAAGTCCTGCAAAGTAATTTCGTTTCAATTTCAAAACGCTTCCAAAACCAAACCATACCAATTTTGTCTCTAGGACCACTTATTGGTGCAGCTCCAAAAGATGCAATTTCCTGACTCGCCAGCAAGGAAAGCGCCGACCGAGTGTGTTGGGTCAGATTTATTTGATGCGCAGGTAACACAATTCTTGAACTAAACAGGGGAAATGTCCTGGCTTTTGTTATAAGTAGCCTGGATAATGTTCAGAATGCCTGACAACATAACTCTCCTCTTCTTGGGATTTTTTGGAAATTTAATTTGGAAAAGTTCTCATCTATAATTATGGGAATGTTTCCCTTTTAAAGATGTTACAGGCATAGAAGACGACTTCGGAATTGCGAATTCGCGGGTGCTATCTTTCGCGTCAGATTTACTGAATCCATTTTCTCCAACTTTCAGACGAAAAAGGTTCCAGGGCAGCATCATCTCCAAAAGTTATCAATTTTTATAAGCTTATACGATGGTCATTGCGTTGAGTAGGAACCAGATCAACTCACTGAAAGTTGCACGGACAAACTCGTATATTTTACTCGAATTTGTATAAAGGAACAAATTTTAATAGGCGGGCATTCTCTTCTGGCCGTCCCTTTCGCAAATTCTGACTCCGAACAAATGCGTATAGAAAGATCATGTTCTGAAGACGGCACAGAATGACGGTGATGGG
>JASGXE010015435.1:0-10373 GCA_030068105.1 Sinentomon sp. SZTP_YWyxl | reverse complement strand
GTTTTAAGGTTTTTCGGGTTGTCCAAGAAAGAGGCTCTTTTCATGCTTTAGCAACCTCTAATTTTTGTTATTTCTCAATTTGCTGCAATTTTTGCATGTGAAACTGGGCCAAGCACTTAAACAAAACGATTCAAATCGATTAAATTGAATCAATGTTGTTGTTTTAAGGTTTTTCGGGTTGTCCAAGAAAGAGGCTCTTTTCATGCTTTAGCAACCTCTAATTTTTGTTATTTCTCAATTTGCTGCAATTTTTGCATGTGAAACTGGGCCAAGCACTTAAACAAAACGATTCAAATCGATTAAATTGAATCAATGTTGTTGTTTTAAGGTTTTTCGGGTTGTCCAAGAAAGAGGCTCTTTTCATGCTTCAACAACCTCTAATTTTTGTTATTTCTCAATTTGCTGCAATTTTTGCATGTGAAACTGGGCCAAGCACTTAAACAAAACGATTCAAATCGATTAAATTGAATCAATGTTGTTGTTTTAAGATTTTTCGGGTTGTCCAAAAGAATGAGGCTCTTTTCATGCTTCAACAACCTCTAATTTTTGTTATTTCTCAATTTGCTGCAATTTTTGCATGTGAAACTGGGCCAAGCACTTAAACAAAACGATTCAAATCGATTAAAGTGCCATATGAAGACGGTTTAATTCGAGTGTAGCTAAAAATCTACAAATGTTCAGAGTCAATTTTCGACGTGAAAAACTCAAATGAAGATAGGTCAATGAAGTATGAATTTCAGCGGTTGAAAACTCGATTTTTTATCCAATTTAAAAGGCACTTAAGACGGCAGGATTAAATCTCGAAACATACCGAATTTCCAAAGTATCTAAAGTTCTCTTGGGCCGGAGGTGTTTTTCGAAGATCTTCACGTCCTTCCGACAGTATTTTCGAAAATGTATTTGCAAAATTGAACATGTGGTCATTTTAGTTCCCAACGATCGCATGGAATGCTCCTAGAAGAACATGTATGTTAACTTCAGTAATTTTTTATCCCATGCTTTTTGAATATTGGAGATATTTTCGCAAATTAAACAGTGCGATACCACTTCGGTTTTGGTGGAGAGGCGGTGTACCAAATGATAAAGAAATCAAGCGAAAAAATATCGTGCATAACCGCACTGGCAAATATCATAATGCAGGTCCATTATTTCATTTTCAATTGATGTATTCAGGGATCCTTTAAGTGCAGCCATATTCCAATCAAAGCTCAAGTTTTATGTTTTTAACTTCTTCCATAGAACTTGTCCCGAAAATTTGACCGTTCTAAGGATGAAATCTTATACCTTTATGTGAACACCCAAAATGGGCCCATTTTAAGTGACATTTGGGGGCATATAACATGGAAATGGGGCCCGGAACAAAATTTTGTACTGATTAATTTCGATTTGTTTTGCCACCAGGAATGTTTCCACGAATTTTGGCGAAATGTTTTTGGGACACACTACATGTAATTTCAATAGGAGAAAACTAAAATACAAATAAATAAAAATCGTATCGAATTGCATTTTTGCCTGCTGACGCGAAATTGCCCTGCTGACGTTAAAGCTGCAAAGATACTCAATTGCTTATGACGTTTTCAACTGCAGGCGCGTCCCTTTTGCGTACCTTCCAGTATTTTTGGTGGGAACAACTTTTGGTACGTGAAATCCTCAGGAATCGGCGTCCAGTTGCAATTGATAAATATCTCTGATAGCTCTAACGAAATATAAAATACGGAGGGGCTGGATCGAAAGGCAGAGATATCTGGACCGGTGGGTAAATTGAGTTGCCTCTGTTCTTCACAACCGGTTAAAATTGATATAAATAGCCGTAACGAAACGAACTGACCGCTGATTCCTATGGGCGATCTATAGAAGGCAGCTGGGAGGGTGCTTAGCGGCTGGCTGCTCGCGCTGGTCGGGCATCCCGAAACGAACGAAGATTGATAGGGCGATGCCCGCAACCGGCAACTTCGAAGGAGAAGCGTCCAAATTGAGCTCATCCCGGATATTAGGATTAATCAGACTGATTGGAAGCAATTTTATTTCATTTGTGCTGCTGAGGTCCAGCCGCAGCCTGTTCTGGTGAGGATCAACTGGATTTCTTTGTGGTTTTGACAAGAAACGTGTTCCCTCGCCGGCCGGCAATATATTTGAAATGGTAAAACAGTTCTGGGTATACCCAGAACTGTTGCGCGATTAAAATGCTTGATAAAAAAATTTGCCAATTTTTTATACCTCATTAAACCAGACCTAACCTGGTCTTTTGGTGACCCAAGGTGATCGAAAAAAAATAATTTTGGTCTAAAAAATTTTGTGGCCATTCAGAAAAAATTTGGAACTGGTGGGATTCGAACTCAGGACCCCAAAATGTCTTGGAGCACTCGACCATGCACAGCAGACTGACGCTGGGTATACCGTTTCGTTTCTCGTACTAAATGCAAAACTTCTGAATGCAGGATAGTTCCGTTCTCATGTGCAACCCCGAACTCTTCTACCAATTCTAATAAAGCTGCATGCCGGCCAAAACGAAGACCAGATAGTCTTCGTGCAGCCGCACGATATATCAGTGACGATGCAGATATCAAACAGGAGTTGACAACAACCAATGGGCGGACACCAAACAGTAGGTTGGCAGCAAGCAATAAGCAGTGACAGCAGGGGTAAGGTCAGGTGTGATTGGATTAAATCGAAAAGAGGAAATGCGAAACGTGTTTTACCAAATTCGCCGACGAAAATGGAGGACGATGGCGCCATGTTGACTTCCACGGAAAAATCCACTGCATAAATGAGTAGTTTTATCCGTCGGGAATCGTGGTTTTTTACCGACTTAAATTCCAGCCGAATTACACCACTTCTCCGCATAAGGCTACGCTGCAAATCAGAGGTTACTGTTTGGAACACCCTTTTAACACAGACTGTGATGGAACTGCTTTTATAAATTGGAACACATAATGTGTTCTCGGAAAACATTTTCAAGTCACAAATTTAGCACACATTCGCGCGATTTGAGCACTCCATGCGCCCAAAACCCGTTTGTGTGTTCGGAATATGTGGCAGGAAAATACTGTCACACGAACAGACTACGTGTTCCAAAATATTCTAAAAATAACACTTCAACCCGCAAACTGTGTTAAAAAGGTGCTCAAAACGGGAACCTCTGATTTAGAGTGTGTGGAAACTGCACTTTGTAGAGCCATCCGAATTGAACCGGTCAATAAGAAGTTATATCTGTGACAGTTGATTTTCTTGTGCAACTAAATTCGGTTATTTGTAAAAGCCAACGCGCATGGAAAAGGGCCTTCACTCCATGTAAAAATGCTGACCCCAAATATTTTGTGCAGTTGCCTCCACCCCGCAGTAAAGGAGTCGGAATTAAGCCGGTCCTCGCGTCACATTTTGGGCCTATTTGGGGCCGAATTTGGGCCTTGTCATTTTTATGGGCCTTGAATTTTTGGGCATTGTCATTTTTGGGTTGAGGTGGGGTCAAAATGGGGTCAAACGTTAAAAAGGCAAATATTTTTGATGATGTCATTGTATTTGGTTTTCGTTGTACCTATACCAATGTGCATGCAAATAAAAAGGGGTTTTGCGTAAATATAATGCATTGCGGATGCGTGCAAAAATTGGGGATGATTGGGTCTGAAGTTTTCGCGAATCCCCACGAAAGCAGGGCGTGTCCCCACTGTTTGGGTTGGAGGAGATTTCGATTAAAAATATGAGCTTTACCTCTCAAAATGAAAAATGGCGAAGGGATCGACTTGGGCTTCATCTGCTGATGCAGCGAGAGTTTTTAAGTCCCCCTTAAATTTGACGTTTATTAATATTTCCCCGTCACAGTCTGATACGCCCCTCCCAAAGCATTAATATATCAGGAAGGATGCAAAAATGCACAGGAAATTCAGGAAATACGTCGCATTCTCATCGCATACATGCATGCATTCGATAACAAATACGGCAGGAGATCGGGCGCTGAAAGGATTATATTTCAAGTTCAGACATGTGTCGACGTGTGTGAGCGTGTGGACTGTCTGCACACAGTGTTTATCGCCACTCTGGGTTTGGGATGGTTACCGCCATTCACAACGTAAATACACCGAGCTCAATGAACTTTAACCATGAACGCGTTCAACCTGCAATCTTCAGTCGTCTAACATATGCGTGTTGCCCTATTTTATATACCTATGGGAAAGGCCATCAGTGAGTGGAACTCCCTTCCAAGAGATTTTCCGCCGCTTCCGGCTGTAATAACAAGTTCGTAGAGACGTCCAGCAGAATTTATCTTTTTCGCTGGGACATGTTGCAAATCTTGCGGAGGTTTTGAATATACCTACAAAGTTTCAGTGGTTTCCCGAACACCTTCGGGTATTTTTTCGCACGGGAGAATGGAAGTGATCATTCCGGAATTTGGGACACGCACCTACACGTTCTTGAAACAGTTTTCCTGTTTGAAACATGTGAGATTTGGAGCACATGATGCGTTCCAAATCGCTTCTGTGTTCCAAATATGTGACAGGAAATGGTGTCCTGAAACACTCTGTGTTCCAAAAATGTTCCGAAAAGAACTCTTGCATAGCCTGTGTTAAAAGGCGTTACAGACGGATTCCTCTGATTTAGAGTGCAGGTATAATATGCGTGTTTTCACAATGGCATAGCGATTGAGGCGAACAACAAAGCAAAATGTCGCTAAGCAACAGCTTAACTGTCTAAATAATGGTCTGCAGCAAATACCCGTGATACATTTGAGCAAGGGCAAGGTATTTTTTGAGATTATACCTACTGCAACGGCGACAAAGTTTTTTCAGATGTGAGAAAAACACACCTGCATTTAAAATAGTGTATCACATCGATGCATTTTTGCATCATGTACAGGGGATTCAAACGAACTTTGGACATAGCCATGTCCTCAATCCGCCTGCATGCTGCTCAATTATGAGACTGAAGGGTTTTGTGCTGCACATGGAGTGAGGTCTGGAATTGTCCGTTCTCTTTGAGCAAATGCCCTGGTTTGAAAGTGTCAAACGAAACATTGTGCCAGTTGTGTCATGCAAAAGCACGGTCGTTTGAGCTCTGGAATATGTTCAACGTTCTCTGGAATTACCCGTACGCGTTCTCATTCCGTAAATGTCGAAGTGATGGCAAAATGGAATCTGGTATTTTCCATCAAGAACGGGGACCGCCGACCTCCCGCTCCAACGCCTTGCATTTTGTGCCATCCCCAACCCCCAAAATGCCATTTTCCAGTGCATGTCAGTGCCGCATCCGATTGCATTAGGCAAATAGGAAATGGAAGGAAACGGCAGGGAGAAAGAGAAAAAATATAAAATATATCCGAATGCAAGACAATAAATATTAGTCAGGAATTGAGAAGGGCATCCGTCTTCGAAAGTTTTGATGCAAACAAAAATAATAAACAAATAGAATACAAGTCCTTTCACGCTCGGCGACCGATCGCGCGATCGCTCGCGCGTACCAAAACGTCCAAAAGTGTCCCAAAATGTCCCAAAGTGTCCCAAAATCGCACGATCGCAATCGCCAATAACGATACAAAATCAAGGGATTGCAGCATATGATCCTTGGCAGCGAGATGCAGGTGGTGGCGTTTCTCAAAATGTCGTTCATCCATAACTTGATCGCGCGATGGGTCGCGTAGTGTGAACGAACCTGAAAACAAATAGATTCGATGTCATATGCTGCTTAGGCATTTTTATTTGACAACGAGATGCCGCGGTGGCGGAGTTTCTCAAAATGTTGTTCGTCTCTATGACGATGCTTCCAAACTATTGTCCGTCGGCGACTTTGGTCGCACGATAGGTCGTCTAGTGTGAACGAATCTAAAACATCAGAGAAATCGATTCGATGTCAGCAAGTAACGATATAAGCTGCTTTTGTGAACGTATCTGGTGCCTGCTCTGAGTGATATCCACTGAAGGGAACTTATGAACTCAGGCCACGGATTTTCTCAAAGTACCGAGCCTTCTACTCGTCGAGACAGATGATTTTTGCAGTATTTTGGATCACATTTATGATATACCTATGGGGCGTCTTTTGTACCAATGGAATAATTATTGGGAGAGGTCAATCGATTTGGCTCCCGTTGATAGGATTCTCTTCGATGTTTGAATTTTCTAGAGTCAAATCGACTTTCCCGAACCCGTTGGTTGGGTCATGTTGGAGGTTCCAACCTCTGGCCAAAAATTACTGAAGCCCAAAACCGAAAATAAGGTCGCCAGAGGTCCACAGAATGTTTTTGTCACGACGGATACTGTGTCGCGGATGTGTGCAGCCAAGGAGTTCCTCATACTCGTGGTTTCAATTTCAATTTGTTTGTTTTTTTTCCAATTCACGAAAAAGCATTGTCGATGAGAGAAGATATACACGGTGAGTCAGAAATCACGATAATTTTATTTGTTGGCTCGCTGTTGAATTTTGTTTCTGTTTCTGGTCATGTCTGCAACGCCAAAGTCATTTATTTTGTTTCTAGGATGTATGGTTATCGTCGGATTCGCGGAAGTTCATGTTTGGATCGTTCGCAAGCTCAGCACGTTGAAATTGTTCGTCTCCGCGGTGGCAACGATAGGTCGTTTCCTGTTGTCAGCGAAATCGTTCAAGAAGGCCGCCCCAATCAGTTTGATCCAACATGCATATGTCAGTGAAGTGGTTGCTGGGACACTTTCCAGAAAACTTGTCCATTCGCAGATGACCCTCCCCGGTATGGGTGGCCACACATTTCGCCCGCGGCGGACACGAACACGACATTCAGGTCATTGGAAGAGGATGGAGGTTCGCCAACGCGGAAATTAGCGCAGCAAGCCGGCATAGCCAGAATTCCGTGTTGCGCACATTCAGAGATCATGGCTCTTTTCTTATGCGCTTTCAAGCCTTTATAATGGCTATCAAGACCTCACAACAGCAGTTCATTGGACCCTGAAAAGCGTCTGGAATTCTGCTAGAATTTTCTCAAGCGAACACTCGTCCCGTCTGTTTGCTTCGATTGCCCACTGGCAGAATTTCAGACACTCCTGCGACTTATCCCGTTTTCCAGAACTTCGGCAGAACCTCTTGATGACATGCAGGTTGAGACCACCCGGTCCGGATGGCGTTGGTGGAAGTTGTCGCTGGTAGCATGCAACGTCCTCTCGCTCTGTCACCGCAGAGACGAACAATTTTGACGCGCTCTGCTCGCGAATACTCCGACATGCTACAACTCCAGACGAGAACGTCTGTGCAATTTGACGACAACTGCAGCCTGGGAACAAAGTAAATTACTGCAGAGTTGTAGACATGACCAGAAATAGCAACAGAATTCAACAAGGAGCCCAACAGATAACATTTATCGTGACTTTTGATTCACCCGTATACGAGTAAAACTTTATACAATAGTTCTTAAATCTTTAAAACGGGAAATATGAGCAATACAACAGTTCAACCATTGAAAATTGATGCAAAAATTTTCAAAACATCTGTGCACTGTAGATATGGCCTTCCTCAAATGAACCCTTCATTGTGAGCAAACTGAGGTTCTCAAAAGAAGGCGTTTTTTATTTTGGTTCAGCCAGTTTTAAACCCAGAAAGGGTGAATTAGCCAGGGCATTCCATTCCCTGAGAGTTTTTTGGAGTAAGAATGGAAAATATGTGTACTTTGATGTGTAGCACTTGACTACGGGAACTGCAAACGGAGGTAGATGATTTTGACCTGTTCCCTGTTTCTCTACTTTTTTCGTAGTTAGTTAATTTTGAAATTGTCTTACGGTTCAAGTTATGCAACTAGAAAGATTTGTGGTAGCGAACCTGATGAGTATCTAGTGGAGTTTCGGTAAACATTGGCTCGAACAAAATGCTTTAATTTTTAGCATTCTGTGGCAGAGTGTTTAAAGGAGTTGTGAAGGAAGAAAGGACCGGCAAAAGACAGAAAGGTCGAAGGACCTTGAGCTCCTCCTTCCTTTTAATCGGGACACAATGGACTCACGACAAAAGCGGAATAGAATTTTCGTAGGTTTTTCGTCTTTTAATTTCTCCTCGCATCATCACAAAATATTATTTCCTGTCAAAATGACTGAAAGAGTGTTGCTGAAATTGCCGTTTCATTTACCCCAAAAAGTGTGAAATGTGGGGGGTCCAAAGTGGGAGGGGAACAGGGGGATGAGGAAGGAAGAATTTTTATCTTTGTTCTCATATATCAACGAATGCCAACGCAAGCGAGATGATTCGAAAAAGAATCATCTCTTTGAAAATTGCCGTTTGAGATACCAAAATCACACTTTTGAAGTGGAAAATGAAGGAGCGTGAAACAAAGGGGCTGATTGCTCATTTCGAGCAGGCCACCCTCCTCCCAGGCATATCGAGGCGCTGCATTCCTTCCGTAGCTTATGGGACAATAGCTATAGGACTCAAAACCCTCTCTGCAATATCGAAAAGATTAAAACATATACAAAATATATTTAGAATCTTAAAGTTTAAAAATGTTTTTTTTTTATTTTTTAAAATTAATTTTTTTAAAAATCCCAGAATTTTTTAAAATTCTTCAAAAATTTTGATCGCATCGATTCAAAATTTGCTACTCAGTTTCTCATGCTTTAAATGCTCCTAAGTTTTGATATTGCAATTCAAGATTTGCTGCTGAAGTTTTGATGCCATCAATTCAAAATTTGCCTCTGCAATTTTGATGCCATCAATTCAGAATTTGCCTCAGACGTTTTAATGCAATTCATTTCAATTTTAGTTTTGAAGATTTGCGGTCGTATGCACCAAAGCCACAAACCCTAACCCCAACCCTATGCTTGAAAAAGTCAATTCCATGTTGGGATGCACCTTTCTTAACGATGGAAAAGAAATACTGTTGTTTTTCCAACAGAATTCCAAACAAGAAATTTTGAAAGAGAGAAATCTGTTGGAAAATTTTATTTCTGTACACAACAGTATTCCTTTTCCATCGTTGAGAAAGGTGCTTCTGAAGGTGGAATTGACTTTTTTCAAGCTTAGGGTTAGGGTTAGTGGTTTTGGTGCATGTCATCCGTGCATGTCGACTTGATGTCATCGATTGAAAATTTGATAGTGAAGTTTTGGTTCCAGAAATTCAAAATTTAAGAAGTTTTGATGCCGTGTAATCAAAAATTTTCTGCGGAAGATTTGATGCCACAATTTTAAACTTGAACTAAAGTTTAAGTTTTCATGCTGTCTTTTCAAAATTTGCTGCAGAGGTTTTGATGCCATTTTTAATTTCAAATTTAGTTTTGGTTTTGATGTCATCAACTGAAAATTTGATGGTGAAGTTTTGGTTCCAGAAATTCAAACTTTGTTAATGAAGTTTTAATGCCATCTATTCAAATTTTTCTGCTGATGTTTTATGATGGGATATACATGAATGGAAAGCGTCCAGCGTCGCGCGGCCACATCCATCACTGGAAATTGTGATCGAAATTCTAGTGTCTCTGTAATTCTGGAGAAACTGGGCTTGCGAACCCAATAACGTGCACGCCGGGAGCATCATCGTATTGAGCTTCTCCAAGGTCAATTCTTTCTGGTGATGCCTTCCGCATTGAAATTCGCTAAAGTCCATTCAGATAAGACACAATGGTGCGAACTTTACCCATCCCAAATGCTCTTCCATAGTGTTTTATTACAATTTTCCTCGAACCATTAATTTGAACCATTCGTTTCGGACCATTCGTGATTGGAACCAAAGCCAATCTCTTTCCTTTATGACTTCAAATTTCCTCTGTATATCATTTTTCTTGAATGCTCGTATACCGATCTGTTTAGTTTTGTATAGCCTCACAGAAACAATGTATCCCATGATCTAATGTAGGTATCAGTATGAACGGTGTCTTTATTTTTTTTATCACTGTACTCATTGTATCTTTTATTTATTTTTCTCCTGCTGTTGTCTTTTGCAGTTGAATCTTTGCATTCTCATTGTGCAAATAAGATGAATAAAAATGACTCTATTCCTGTTTGTGACTTCTCGATCGCAACAAACTATATGAAGCGGCAGATATAAGACACCCTGTACTTCTGCACAATAACTCTGATATCAAGCCATCGAAAGCCAGCGGGGCGAATTCTGATGAGTTATGTTGTCTACCTCGCATTTTTCACGAATCCATATTCTGAACAGCCGCTCAGCTCAGTGCTTTGGAGCTTTGTTCTTTTGCTTCAAGACAAATATCGCTGTTCCGAATATTATCCTAGATATACGTCCTAGAAATTATACAGTCAGGCAGGGTGTCAAATAAATTGGCTATTGAAAAATCTGGGCACCAAATCGGTACACAAATCTGGACTTTTTCTTTTTCGAGTTTTCTTTCCCAGTTTTCTATTTTCTTTTCTAGTTTTCTAGTTTTTCATTCTTTTTTCTAGTTTTTCCTGTCTAGTCAGCCGGAATTTCTAAGACT
>JASGXE010015434.1:0-10921 GCA_030068105.1 Sinentomon sp. SZTP_YWyxl | reverse complement strand
TGTAATCGGCCTGCACCGGAGTTGCAGGCCCGGTTAATATGCACCGGAGTTGACTTTATTTTTGAAGTCATCTCCGCAAAATGCTCAAGAATGTTTTCAAGTCACAAAACGATCTCCAAACGCTGTATTTTTCAAGTGAGCACAAGCCAGCAGCAAGGTAAGGGTACCAAACGACCGATGAATATTCAAGCTGTGGTCTTACAAATGCAAAATAAGCAAGATCTCTAGTGCTTGGCGGACATCCTTTAAAATTAGTTCATCCCCAATTCGTCTAAAACCCAGCTCGTCTAAAATTACCTTTTTCCTGAGTCATCCATCTGCCCCGATTCTTATAAACCAGAGCAAACTGCAGATGGGGAACTGAGCTTTGCTTCGCTAAACTGAACTAACCGATATCTAAACCTATAGGTTATAGGAGGAGGTTAGGTTAGGTTAGGATTTTTTGAATTGCGCTGGGCAGGATTTTTTGCAATTTGCAATTGAGCGGACTTGTTCCATATGGCGTTGCCTGGTTTAAGAGGAATTGAACCAGACGTTAGGTTAGGTTAGGTTACGTTAGGTTAGGAGGTTAGGTTAGGTTAAGTTAGGTTAGGTTGGGCTATCTAACGTAACCTAACCTAACGTCTGGTTCAATTCCTATAAAACCAGGCAACGCCATATGGAACAAGTCCGCTCAATTGCAAATTGCAAAAAATCCTGTCCAGCGCAATTCAAAAAATGACCTTGCCCACGTCAAAATTTCGGCGAATGACGAATGAAATACATGGCCTCTGAGAGACCAATTCAGATCGTTAGTGAGATTAACACCATGATTTGCTATTTTCCATCCATGTTCAAGCACAGTCACCATTAGTAGTGTAATTTTGTCTAACTGGACTATGTTTAATAAAGAAAAATACGACTTTGCATTTTCCAGCGTAAAGTTTCCTACTCTTGTCTTGACACCAGCATGAAATTGTTTTGGAGGTCGCTTTGGAGGTCGCGGCGCAGTCAGCGATGGAACAGGTTTTGGCATAAATCACAGTCATCGGCGAAGAGACAATATTGTTGCACAAAATCGGGATAGATAATTTGTCTTTTATAAGTAAGGGACCAAGAACACTACCATGTGGCACTCCCGAAGTGACATGTAGCAGCTCAGACACGGACGCCAAAACTTTATCTCTTTGAAAACGATTACTCAAATAACCAGAAGCCCACGAACAAGAAATATCATGGATAGTGGTGAGTGCTGCTTTCATCCTAAATAAAGCTTGGCACGAGAAGCAGGATCGAATGTTTTTGCAAATAAATGAAGAAATGTTTCGTCAGTTTGACCTGAGTCACGCAGCTCAAAGGACAAATCTTGGAACAAGATTTAAGCAAGGCTAGCAACAGGAGCAATCAGAAGAGCAAGGCTAGCAACTTGAGATTCGCAAGAGAAATCCGAGCGAAAGCCATGCTGTTGATAAGAGAATAAGTTATGTTATTCAAGAAAATTGCGGACATGGGAGTCAAGAAAGTGTTCAAAAAGGTTGCAACAGGTAATACGAATTCTGCGATCGCCGCCTAGGCTTTAATATCTTTTTCAAAAGGCGTTTTTTGAAAGGAGCTCCCTTGAGAACCATACTGGCGAGTTATGGTAGAAATTTTGACAATTTTACTTGCGATGATTTGAGAAATTCCTTTACGAATAAGACGAACAAAAATTCCCAAGCTGCATCAATGCTGATTGAGGAGGAAAGGCCATTTGAAATGTCATGATATACGCAGCTGAGCAAAGGAAAATTATCAGTGAGAGCGAGCGAGAAGGGGGGAGAGAGGGGGAGAGAGACATTTGCCTTAGGACTATTCATGTAAATTCCGTTAACAACTAAGAGCTTCTTAACTGTCAAGATTGCCTTATTGAAAGTCGACGAATGTACCGAAATTGGTGTTCCAAAGCTCCTCCAGATTAGCCCTGTCATAACGGTAAGAGAATATTTTGTAAGAGAATTTCTTCCACTGAATACAAAGATTTGGTTCCTTTGCAAAGCCAGATGCTGGTAGCCACAATCATGTTATAAAAAATTTCAGCAATTGTCTTCATTCAGCAGGAAGGGCTTCAGAGTTCAACTGTGAGATCCTGCGTAATATCTGGAACTAAAATATGTGTTTCAGAAGTCATGGTCAGGTTTTGTTTTTGTTTTTTTTTTTCTCAGTTTGTCAGGATTTTTCGTTTATGTGGATGTGTTTATGAAGGAGATGCGACTAGATGATATTTAGTGGTACTGCACGGCAGTTGCATAATGCAAACTTCCCCCAACGGTGGATTTGGGGTTCCGGCCCAAATGACCAACAAATATTGACCAACAAGCAATGACCAACAAGCACGCTCCTGATCTGGCGTGTTCGACTTTTTTGTGGGGTTTGTTAAAGGAAAGGTTTATGAAACCCCGAACAACAACTTGCAAGAACTAGAAAACCGAATCACTAACACCATTCATGACACCACGCCTGAAGTGTTGATCCGTGTCAGGGAAAAAATGAAAAGATGAATGGACGATTGCATTGCAGTAAAGATGAGACACTAATTAATTTGAACAGATTTGAACACATTTACTGATGAACACCTAGCACGCACATTACAGTTGTGGTTTCCAACCAAACTTTTCTTTTTGCGACTCAGTATTTCAAAAACTAGCAGACAATTCTACATCACAAAAGGAAATTCAGCCTGACCAGGACTTCTGAAACATCCTGTACCTATATTTGCGGCCCAATTTGACCTGGAACGAGACGCAGACATCGACATTTTTACGAATGATCAAGTCCAGACAGGGCGAGCATTTCAAAAGAGCCGTGATAGTTGACAGAGCCAGATACCTACCCACTGGAGAATGGGATTTCTTGCTATGATAGTCAGCAAAGCAAAATCCCCTGGATATTGGCAGCTTTGGTTTCGCCGCATTGCAAAGAATTCCCGAAATGCCGGGACATTTTGGTCAATTTTCTGAACAAAAGCCAGGATGTGAAAATAATTAATTATAAATACAACAAAAAGCCTAATCTGGCAACTATCAAGAAAGTAGTGGAAACAGGGAGTACCTAAAATTGCAGCAAAGAATTATCAAACCCTTCTGTGCTAAAAAGTTCATATGGTGTGGACAAAGCGACTGGTAGGATACTGCGATAAAGCAGCTTTGGTTGTGGAAATCAAGGCTGACTCAAGTGGCTGCAAAACGCTCCATTCAGCGATAGTTAAAAAAAAGGAATTTGCAAGGGCTAGCTTTCTTGTCTACGGAAGCGTAGAAGGCTCACGATACAGACAACTTTTTTTTTAATTAGTGGGATTGGATTATTCCCGTCCGGAGGAGATTATTCCAGTCCGGAGGACTTTTTCTCGTCCGGAGTGGATTATTCCCGTCCGGAGGAGATTATTCCCGTCCGGAGGACTTTTTTCGCGTCCGGAGGGGATTATTCCCGTCCGGAGGAGATTATTCCCGTCCGGAGGACTTTTTTCTTGTCCGGAGTGGATTATTCCCGTCCGGAGGAGATTATTCCCGTCCGGAGGACTTTTTTCGCGTCCGGAGGGGATTATTCCCGTCCGGAGGAGATTATTCCCGTCCGGAGGGGATTATTCCAGTCAGGAGGGGATTATTCCAGTCCGGAGGGGATTATTCCAGTCCGGAGGGGATTATTCTCGTCCGGAGGAGATTATTCCCGTCCGGAGGAGATTATTCCCGCCCGGAGGACTTTTTTCCCGTCCGGAGGGGATTATTCCCGCCCGGAGGAGATTATTTCAGTCCGGAGGACTTTTTTCTCGTCGGGAGTGGATTATTCCCGTCCGGAGGAGATTATTCCCGTCCGGAGGACTTTTTTCCCGTCCGGAGGGGATTATTCCAGTCCGGAGGGGATTATTCCCGTCCGGAGGAGATTATTCCCGTCCGGAGGACTTTTTAGCGTCCGGAGGGGATTATTCCCTCCGGAGGGCTTTTTTTCTCATCCGAATAGTAGGACCCCGCATGAGACTGCCACTGAACCGGCCATGGGACACGTGCTAAGAAAACACTTGGAGTCGACCTCAGACCGGCATAAACACCTGTGGTCGCCCGGTCGGCTGCGAAACGTTTAATATGGCAAATGATGGGGAGGTATAGCGATGCTTGCCCAAAATGTGACCAATGATGGGGGTTAATTTCGGGTACAGTTTTTCGCAAACAACTGTGCAAAACTCTGAATGTTGAACGGTTGTTTGCAAAAAATTTCCCCAAAAAGGAGACAGTTTTTTGGCAACCAAAATCCAAATTTTGAGTGACTGGTTGAACGCAAACAACTGACCAAATTCTGAGACAGTTCGAAATCCATTTTTGTACAATTGTGGCCGAAAAACTGTCTGCCCCCAAACTTTAGGGGACTGTTTTTCAGCAAACAGTATGTCCAAAAATTTTAGGCAGTTTGTCAAAATAAACTCTCCCCTAAATTTACCCTCATGGGTAAATTTCAATTTACAAGCGAATTTCGCGGAATCACAGGTTAGGTTAGGTTAGGTTGGGTTGAGTTGGGTTTGAATGGGTTAGGTTGGGTTAGGTTGGGTTAGATTTCCTTAAGGCAGCTTGGTTTGGAGGTTTTGAGGTCCAGATTCGGACTGCAGGCGCAGACCGCAAATTCCACGATTTCCGCGTTTTGGAAGGACCCATATATCAATATATTTCATAAAAATAAAAAAATTCATATCAAATCAAAAAAATTAATAAAATGAATATAAACAACAATATTTCATAATAAAAAATTTTATAAATATAATTTTTTTTGTTTTATTTTATTATTAATTTTATTATTTTTAATTTGATTTAATTTTATTTGATTTTAATTATTTTTAATTTTATTATTTTATTATAATTATTTTATTTTATTTTATTTAATTTTAATTATAATATTTCATTATAATAAAAAATAAAAAATAATAATAATATTTTATAGAAAAAATAAATATAAAAAAATAAAATTTTTCAGACATAAAAATAAATAAAATAATTAAAAAATAAATAATAATAAATATATAATATAAATAATAGTAAAAAAAATAAAATTATAATTAATACGTTTATTTATTATATTAATGAGGAGAAAAACGTCCTCCAGATGGGAATAATCCCCTCCGGACGAGAAAAAAGTCCTCCGGACTGGAATAATCTCCTCCGGACGGGAATAATCTCCTCCGGACGGGCATAATCCCCTCCGGACGGGAATAATCCACTCCCGACGAGAAAAAAGTCCTCCGGACTGAAATAATCTCCTCCGGACGGGAATAATCCCCTCCGGACGGGAAAAAAGTCCCCCGGGCGGGAATAATCCCCTGCGGACGGGAATAATCTCCTCCGGACGGGAATAATCTCCTCCGGACGGGAATAATCCCCTCCGGACGGGAAAAAAGTCCTCCGGGCGGGAATAATCTCCTCCGGACGGGAATAATCCCCTCCGGACGGGAATAATCTCCTCCGGACGGGAATAATCTCCTCCGGACGGGAATAATCCCCTCCGGACTGGAATAATCCCCTCCGGACTGGAATAATCCCCTCCGGACTGGAATAATCTCCTCCGGACGGGAATAATCCCCTCCGGACTGGAATAATCCCCTCCGGACTGGAATAATCCCCTCCGGACGGGAATAATCTCCTCCGGACGGGAATAATCCCCTCCGGACGCGAAAAAAGTCCTCCGGACGGGAATAATCTCCTCCGGACGGGAATAATCCACTCCGGACAAGAAAAAAGTCCTCCGGACGGGAATAATCTCCTCCGGACGGGAATAATCCCCTCCGGACGCGAAAAAAGTCCTCCGGACGGGAATAATCTCCTCCGGACGGGAATAATCCACTCCGGACGAGAAAAAAGTCCTCCGGACTGGAATAATCTCCTCCGGACGGGAATAATCCCCTCCGGACTGGAATAATCCCCTCCGGACTGGAATAATCCCCTCCGGACGGGAATAATCTCCTCCGGACGGGAATAATCCCCTCCGGACGGGAAAAAAGTCCTCCGGACGGGAATAATCTCCTCCGGACGGGAATAATCCACTCCGGACGAGAAAAAAGTCCTCCGGACTGGAATAATCTCCTCCGGACGGGAATAATCCAATCCCACTAATTAAAAAAAAAGTTGTCTGTATCGTGAGCCTTCTACGCTTCCGTACTTGTCCATGTTCCGTCCGGCTTTGATGAGGTTTTAAAAATAATCAAATCGGTTTGCGGCATCACTCAAGGCGACTGCAAAAGTTTTGAAGAGATCGAGGTGGCGGACACGTCGTCTACTCTAAAGGCCGCAGAAGTTAGTCAGCACAGCATTGCAGTGACACAAGATATCATAGTTTCCCAGAATAGCCCTGTCTGCTCGTCTTTGGACATTTCAAATGCCACTCTGATTGGACTCCATATTCTATACTGAAGTATCGATAAAACCGTGCTAACACAATCCAGTTTCCTTTGAGATTTGATTTAGAAATATGAAGTTTGAGCTTTATGTATCCCTTTTGATGGCCTCCCAAGGGTGTGAAAATGCTCTTTTCTCAGTGTTTCTTCCCAGCCAGACGTGGGTAAAATTTGTTTTAACAATTTCAAAATTCGGAACTCCCCTTGCTGAGCAATTGGCCCTTGCTCTTATTCCTAACGGCGAACCCAAACCTAATTTCCTCTCTTTATGATTCTCCCTTTTCCGATCCACCCACCGTCCGGAATTTTTGGTTGTAAATGCTTCTTGAGGTGTAAAACTCTTCCCAGTTCAGATTTTTCCCAAATGCAGTATTCCGAAGCAAGTATTTGCAGCAACTTTATTTTACTCGCAGTTTCCGGACCTTCGTTGTGGCGACAGGGGCCGATTTCGATGCGTATCTCATGCATCATGGTTCGGGATTGCCACCTTGTTTCAATATTGTGATATACAGAGATGCGAAATCTAACTCCAGATCTTCCATATCTCATGCATATTGACACTGTCTTTATTTTCTTTCATCAATATCACTGACTTCTTTTAAAGTTCTCAAACAAGTCTACAAACCTGATTCTCATGACAGTAAAACAACTTTCTCGTTTCAATTCACAATGCAGTGCTCCAGCAGTAGAATTTCTGAAACTTCGAGAAAGAGACTCACCATGCATTTTCCTATTATACTGACCTGTAATCGTCACACTCTTACCGTTTATTTGGTTATGGTGGAACGTATCAACAGCAAAATAGCCGAAAATAATCGATATCTGAGCCCTGAATCACGGCCGACTTTTCGAGTGAATAGCGAAACCCATGTCCATGATGTCCATTTCGGACCACAAAGTTGCAGATCACGATCTGATCATGCATGCGAGTACCTATTTTTGTTGCATTTCAAGGGACTCATTGTTCGGAACTTTTTGTTGTCAGCTGCATCTGGAGTATGGAGATAGAACATAAACGGCCAACAAACCGCAAAATACCCATGACTCAAAAATAATGGATAAAAGGTTGGGTTGACCATAGTGGCCCGGAATGGCCGAACTGGCAGCTGACCACCGTGAATCTTTCGTTGAATGACCAGCACACATATACCTACATGTCAAGTCAGTGGCTGGCGGTTTCTGCACATTCTTAGAGTATAATATGGTGTTATGCAACAGTTTTTTCCTTCTTAAAATACAGTCACCTTTACGCAGTACGGCTATTCAAAAGGATAGTTTTTCAGCTGAATAGGCCTATATACCTATGACTTGTCGACGTCCTCGCGAATTGCGCAATGACCCGCAGGCGTATGTGAATGTAGTTGACAAAAGCATATAAATGCTTTGAATGTTCCCATGGCGATCAACCGTTCTTTTACTGATCATGATGATACCGAAACTGAAAGTCCAAAACCAAAACCAAAACCGACACCTTCACCGAGACCAAGAAAATAAAATTCGGGCTGGGCTCAGACTGTTATCGATCCAGAGCACGGATTTAATTGTTTTACCATGGTTTTCTGAAAGACGCGAAGGATGCATATGTGTTCTGTGAAACCTGCCATCAAAGGAAACAGAAGCAGACTCAACCATCAGGAAAACATTTTGAAAGCTTATAGCCAGTCACATTGAAGCTTTCTGGTTTCTGTTTCAATTTTGAGTGGCGCACAGCATGGTTTCCGCGCTGGTTGTTCTTGTGAAGCTCAACTTGTTTCCTTTAGCCAAGAAGTAGTATGGCTCTTGACAGTGGGTTGGGGGTCGATGCTGTTTGGCTTGATTTCTCAAAAGCATTTGACACCGTTAGCCATTCTATTCTTCTAAGGAAATTGGCATTCATGGGCCTCGTTTCCATAAAACTTAACCTTTCAAAGTGTTCAGTGTTATCAAAGGGACCCCAAATATTTTAATGTTGGAAAGGAAAAATTTTCCGTTCCAAAACATATGAAAAATCATTTCGTGTGGTCCAAAAACTTTCGCTGACATTTCACAATACTGCCCCAAAGAACTTTGGTGGCAGGGAACAGGCTCCAAAGTACCTAAACATCCGTTCAAAACAGCATCACCAAATAGAGTAAAAATAAAAAAAAAACAAAAAGTTCACCAAGTAAAAACAAATCTTCTGCCATTAAAAGGGTTAAGTCATTAAAAGGGGGACAAAATTGCATGATTGCAGGGAAAGATTTCAGATAAAGCTGTTATCTTGGCCGTGCAATTATGTCCCCCCTTTGGCGCCAGCATGCGGCACAGGGTGTGCCTTTTCTGGGGTAGTCGATTAGGTTAGATTAGATGAGGTAAGATTGGGTTAGGTTGGGCTCAGGTTAGGTTACGTTGGTTAGGTTAGGTTGGGTTAAGTTATGGTTCTCTGTGCAGTGAAATTGAAACCTAACTTTAAACCCTGGACCTCACCCAACCCAATCTGCAGGCACAATGAAATAAAGCAGGAACAAAAAAAAAACAAAAAAAAAACAAAAAAGTCAAATCAGGAAGAAAGAAACGACAAAAAGAAAACCGTTTGTCGATGCCAGAGAGGTGCCCAGACACAGAGAAAAGATACACCCTGTACTATCTGTGGACTGCAAAGGGGGACACATTTGCATGGCTCAGAGAACAGCTATTTCTGGAAATGTTAAACCGCGACTGTGCATTTGTGCCCCCCTTACGACATAACCCCATTAAAATTCCAAATATTTATTACCGTCATGACCAACCATTCAAAATTATGCCATTTTCAAAAAAGATGTTGGGAAATTTTCGTTTATATCACGGCACAGGCAATCACCGACTGAAACTTTCTTCCGACTGATATGTTAGTCCAGCCATTTCGCAAGTGTTGCGATTTTGAGGCAAAGGTTACTTTCTTTGTTTTCGACAGACTCCAATTTGAATTTTCCCTTGAATTTTCCTGTTTTTGTGAATTTTAAATGAGGTTTTGTGTATTATCGTATGTGTGAAAAGAGGAAAATCCCTGAATCACAATATGAATACAATACAATCATGATAGATTTTCAGAGATTCAAATTTTCAGTGGGATGTTGATCTCTTGGAATCCCATGCCAACAGCACAACCGCGTCGCTTGCACCGGTTCCCATCAGAACATCATAGCTACGTTATAAGCAGCGGACCGTATTTGCGCATGACGTAACATTGATCTGAACCGTTTCCGTTGAATGCAGGGCGGAATTGGGCTCCGATTATGGGCACCGGCCGTATATGGCTGTTAGCTCAAGATGGCAAATGAAGAAGAATTCGTCCCATTATTGCGGTCTTATGGGGTGCCATGGGACGGAGACTGGAAAAGTTAAAACGGGAACATTCCCGTTTCCCTTCTCCGAAAATAAGGCGAAACGGGAAAAGGAGAAACAGGAAGACGCCAAGAGATTCTGGTCCGCCGAAAATGTAGTCTTTCTAGTGCTGAAAAAACACTTCAATGAATGTTTCATTGACGAGTTAAAATCTTGTCAGACGAGAATTCAAAAACCCATCTTGCATGGTGCTCACCAATCTGGAAACCTGGGATTGTCAGGGAATTTTTTTTCGATGGAAAACTCAGAAGTCGGCGCTTGGAAAATTCAAAAAGTCGGGGACTTTGAATATTGTCGAACATGGCCATATTTTGGCAAATATTGTGCAAATATTGGCAATATGGCAAATATTGTGCATTTTTGTGCTGCATTTTTGCATTTTTGTGCTGCATTTTTGCATTTTTGTGCTGCATTCATGCACGGGTTGCAGAAACGAAACGAAACCCGGAGTGGTCCTGCTTAGATGAGTGGTCGAAGAGTTTGGATTTGGAATCCAATATGGCGGAACATTTTTGTGGTACCGGGTTCGAATCCTTCTGTTGCGAAATTTTTCAAAAAAAAACATTTGATAAAAAAATTTCGATCGATTAAGTCAGAAAAGACAAAGGTTTGGTCTGGCGAAAGTGAGCTCAGAAGAGCTTCTGCATTTAAAAAACGAAATTACAATACGGCAACCCGCAAACGTTGCATGATTTCAAAGAACGGAGGCAAGACCGACTCTCAAATTTTGTGATCTCAATAATTGCGGGATTTTGTGGGATATCTGCAACGCATCCAAGAATGACCTCAAGATTTCAAAACATCCTTTATAGTTTCTGGGGCTTCCGTCCATCAGACCTCCTGCCAGAGGTGTCATACCCTTTGGAACGGCCACTGGGCTTCTACTCCAGACCCTGTAAACTCGGGTCGTGCATGTAATGCACTCCGCCCTCATTTGCCACAGTCTCATTAGCCACAGTCATATGCCACAGGTTGATTCAACCACAGTCTTACAGGACCCTAGCCTGTTTTTTATACTCATCAAATCGAAAACTGGCAAAAATCGTGCACTCTGAGTTGCGTCGGATTATTTTTCGAAAAACGCAGAAAAGCCGGGGAATCTCATTTGAAACCGGTGGGCAGACTGTCTTGCTTTTTGCCTGTTCTGTGTTTCCACGCTTCTGTGCTTCCGTTGCTTTGGGCCTTCAAACC
>JASGXE010015433.1:0-11583 GCA_030068105.1 Sinentomon sp. SZTP_YWyxl | reverse complement strand
AAAATATCGTCTTTTTCGGTAGCTTGAAAGTCACAAAGCGTCTGTCAATGGGGGTTGGGCCAGTGCCTCCTACAACACAGGAGGAGGCACTGGCCCAAAAAATATCGCTTTTTCGGTAGCTTGAAAGTCACAAAGCGTCTGTCAAGGGGGTTGGGCCAGTGCCTCCTACAACACAGGAGGAGGCACTGGCCCAAAAAATATCGTCTTTTTCGGTAGCTTGAAAGTCACAAAGCGTCTGTCAATGGGGGTTGGGCCAGTGCCTCCTACAACACAGGAGGAGGCACTGGCCCAAAAAATATCGTCTTTTTCGGTAGCTTGAAAGTCACAAAGCGTCTGTCAATGGGGGTTGGGCCAGTGCCTCCTACAACACAGGAGGAGGCACTGGCCCAAAAAATATTTTTTTTCAAAGTCCAAACGTCTGTCAAGGTTCCGGTGCCCCCACAGGAGGAGGCACTGGCCCAAAAAATATCGTCTTTTCGGTAGCTTGAAAGTCACAAAGCGTCTGTCAATGGGGGTTGGGCCAGTGCCTCCTACAACACAGGAGGAGGCACTGGCCCAAAAAATATCGTCTTTTTCGGTAGCTTGAAAGTCACAAAGCGTCTGTCAATGGGGGTTAGGCCAGTGCCTCCTACAACACAGGAGGAGGCACTGGCCCAAAAAATATCGTCTTTTTCGGTAGCTTGAAAGTCACAAAGCGTCTGTCAATGGGGGTTAGGCCAGTGCCTCCTACAACACGGGAGGAGGCACTGGCCCAAAAAATAGCGCCTTTTTCGGTAGCTTGAAAGTCACAAAGCGTCTGTCAATGGGGGTTAGCCCAGTGCCTCCTACAACACAGGAGGAGGCACTGGCCCAAAAAATATCGTCTTTTTCGGTAGCTTGAAAGTCACAAAGCGTCTGTCAATGGGGGTTAGGCCAGTGCCTCCTACAACACAGGAGGAGGCACTGGCCCAAAAAATATCGTCTTTTTCGGTAGCTTGAAAGTCACAAAGCGTCTGTCAATGGGGGTTGGGCCAGTGCCTCCTACAATGGGGGTTGGGCCAGTGCCTCGCTCAAGCAGAGCGGAGGTCGAATCAGTTGGCTGTTAAGCCTTGTTTAGACAGCCCAGTTCTTGCATCTGCTGCACGTTTCACAAGCTTTTTTCGTCCATATGGACTGTGTTCATTGAAGTTCTGGCGTTCCAAGCTTCTATCCTGGATAGCACGATGGTTGTTTTCCATCTTCCTTCTGTTCCATGCTCAAAAACAATTGGAACGATTTGTGAAATACGTCTAATGGACAGTGCTGTGCATTGAAGATTGGTGCCGCGGAACGTTCCATCAATCCAAATCGCAATCAGTTACCAACACTTTGGCACAATGGCTGATTCCACTCTCTCTGACACGGACTCGGTCTCGGACAAGGACGTTGTTTACTGTGACAGTTCATGCAAGTTTGGCGGGAAATACTCTCCGGAAGGTGGTGAAATGGTGAAATGTCAATTTAAGTTCGGAAACTGCCAGTCATGGTTTCACATCAAATGCCTTGGCTTTACGAAAAAAACAGTCCCAGCTTTTTGGTACTGCAAGGATTGTCTTGCATCACAGCGTAAGATGTACAAGAAATACTCTTCGCTTGATGATCGGCTAATCAAGATTGAAGCGAGCTTGGGTGAACTCAAAGACCTATTCTTTGCCCAAGTAAATCATAGCGGCAAAGAGATGGCATGCCTCTCAAGCAAAATTGTTCCTTTGGAACAGCAAATTCTGGAACTTACGTCCACAATGCAAGCCACTCGCAAAGTCGACTCTGCTTCGGATCCCCACGAGGAACTGTTCGAGCTTCCATCTTCTCCAAAGTTTAAGTCATCGTTTGCCATAAACTACTCGCAAAATTACAAGCGCAGTGGAAAGCAATTTGAATCCACCCCACCGCATTTCCAAAAGCCGGCTGCAACATTTGGAATGTCCCCAGACTCGGACAGATCTCCATCCATCGTCCCTTTAATGGAAGTGATATTTCCAAAGTCATTCCGGAAGCCCAAACGGGTCCATTTCAGTGGCCCGGAAAATAGTTCGACGGTCCTGATTGGAGACTCTATTACTCGTCATCTTCACCAAACTCCAAATTGCCCTCCTATCTTGGTTGCCGCTATTCCTGGTGCCAAGGTAGACGACTTGATGTCATTCGCTCGGCGCACCACGATCCTGAATGCCCGAACCCGGCGGGTAGTAATTCACGTCGGTTCAAATGACCTATGCCAGGGTCACAGTGAGTGTGAAGTGTCGCGTAGCCTGACCTTGCTCCTTGAGCTTGTGTCTCAAAAGGCACCAAATGCCGAAGTCGGCGTCGTTTCAGTGCTGAAAAGAGTGGATGTGCCAGAAAACACAGTGTATAACCTAAATCGCATAATGGCTGCCGTTTGCCAGTCGTCCGGCTTCAAGTTTTGCGATCCCAACTTCGTGCTGAGTTCACAGTGGTACTGCCCCGATTTAGTCCACCTGTCGTCCTTTGGATTGAGTCATCTCGCCAACCTCATCCAGCATCTACTCCTCAAGATGGTGCTTCCGAACATCACAAGACACAGAAACTGGTATGGAACTGATTCAAATGCCTGACTGTGTAAGCCAGGCCTAAAAAAGGCCGACGGGATTTTTTTACATCAGTTTTCCAATCATTTTTTCCATTATCAACCTCGCAGTTTTTATTCCTCTGCTTTTCTGCCATTGACATTTCCAAACCCGAAGTTCGTAAACAAACACATGCCTAGTCAAACAAATAACAACATCGGTCATCGACCTGGTAGTTCGCCGCCGATTTCTCACGCTCGAATTGGTTTGAGCAGTGGCGAAGCGATCACAAGTTACGAGAGGCCCGATATGCCCGTTAATTCTGGTGACTTCCCCAGTGCGATGACTGATGATGTAATGAAGATTGCTTTTCCGGTGGCTCCTTTTCAATGTTCAAGTTCTGCTTCAGGCTTATCAATTGCCTTTTCAACTCCGACATCGCAATGTGCCGCTTCTTCTTCAAATTTCAGGCGCATTGCATCGCCTTCAGCGAACTCTGCCCAAGCGCCTGTACAACAGTCTGCCCAAACAAACCTTTCTGATGTTAACCTCTTTCCTTTCCAAGGTTTCTGTCCCTTGTTCAAGCTTTCTTACCAGGCCCTTGTTTCTCTGCACAAAAGTCGAGGATATCACAATAGCTATTCTGAACTGCAGGTCAATTATTAGCCTGGAAAAACGCCTCGATATGAGTGATTTTCTCAAGCCAATACAACATTTCGGTAGTTTTTTCCTGACAGAAACATGGCTGCACCCCGGAATATCCAACGCAGAAACCCTTCCATCCAATTTTGTAATCTATCGAAAGGATAGGCTAGAGAGGCGCGGTGGGGGTGTAATTTTAGGTGTTAGAAATGACCTGTCAAGCCTTGCTGTTGAGTCAGGCCTTCCAAACGAAACGGAATCGGAAATACTTTGGTGTTCTCTTGCTTTAAGGAAGCATTTGAAACTGTTTCTTGCCTGTATTTATATTCCACCGAGCTTAAATGTTAATTCTCGTATTTTTGATGACATTTATGATTCAATTTCGTTCCATGTTCTGCAGAATCGGAAAACATTAATTTGTGGGGACTTTAACTGCCCAGGCTATAGTCCACATATCGTGCCTCCCACATCACGTGGCTTGACCGCAAATGACCATTTTCTTGAGAAAATTCTTGGCTCTTTCTCCCTTAGACAGATAGTCACGGACCCCACTCGCGTCACAAATTCATGTGCAAATTTTTTGGATTTGGCTTTAGTAAATTTCGATTACCCGTTACCCGAAGTTCAAGTGGTCCCTGGGCTATCAGACCACGAGTCGGTGCTGTTAACATTTAAGCCAGATACGTGCTTCAAAGGCAATTTCTGTTCTGAACCTTCTATTTAAATTTATGTCCTGTCCTGACTACTCCAAGGGTTAACTGGGCAGCACTGAATTCTTCCCTTCTAACAAATCCCCCCTTTTTTCAGAAAGATGTATCAAGAACAGGACAGTTAATGATGTGTGGGAATACAATGAAGGGAACATTACTGGACTGTCTCGGCAGGATTCCCATGCATAGGAAAAAGAATAAGATCAGCATTCAAAATAAGTTTCCTTGGGTTAATAAAAAGCTTTCTGCCATTATTCCGTCGCAAAAGAAAGTCCCAATGCAAAACCTTTAGGAGAAGCGGGCTTCCCCAGGACAAAATCAAATTGGATAAGGCGAAACAACGAATGTGCCAAATTAAATTCCCTGCTTTTTGACAGATTTATAGCAAGATCGGTTGAAACTGACCATTGTCGAGCCTTTTGGAAGTACTTGAAATCCCTGAGAACAGAAGATACTTTACCCCCTCTTGTTTCTGCTGACGGAAGCACAGTACATGACTCCCTTTCCAAGGCAACTTTACTCAATGATTATTTTGCCAGTGTTTTTCAGAATGACGTCCCTTTACCTTTCCATCATGTGGATTTGCCTGTTCCTTTGCAAAATGTGCCCTTCCGTAATTTATTCTTAATAAGAGAGGTATATTAAAGATGTTAATGGGGCTCAAGATGGAAAGCCACCAGGTCCAGATATGTTAACCTCCTTCGGACTGCTTTGGAAAGGAAGAAGTTTGGGCCCACCTTCTTTCCTGTTCCAAAGTTGGCCCTTTCTTTTACCTTTTCCTGGGTTTTTTGAGTTGATTATTGTTCAAGGTGTTATACCAGATGATTGGAAGACTGCCATCATTACGCCAATACCAAAAAAGGGAGGTTCTGTCAACAAACCTGAAGGTTATCGACCAATATCTCTGACATGTGCCTGTTCCAAACTTTTTGAAAAAATTCTTTGCACGCATATTTTGGATTATCTTAGAAGTATCGATTTTCTTCATCCGAATCAGTTTGGGTTTGTGTCCAAAAGATCTTGCGAGGCTCAGCTTGTTCTTTTTATTGATGAGGTCGCAAGATCATTAGACGGGGGCGTTCCTGTTCACGCAGTTTTTCTTGACTTGGCCAAGGCCTTTGACATGGTGCCTCATGCAAAACTTCTTCAAAAACTTAGTGCCCTAAGGTTTCCTCAAAATATGCTTGATATCATTTCATCTTTTCTTAAGGGTAGGTCACAGCAAGTCTCTGTAAGGGGAATAGTGTCTGGCTGTGCTGCTGTTCGCTCAGGAGTTCCCCAGGGAAGTGTTTTAGGTCCCCTTCTCTTCCTCATATACATCAATGACATTAAAGTAACACCATTTCATCTGCTCGGTTGTTTGCCGATGATATCGTCATCTATAGGCCCGTCGCTTCCTTATTTGACTCTGTTGCTTTGCAATCCGATCTCTTGACCATTTCCTCGTGGTGCGAGACATGGAGCATGAGCATTAACGCGGATAAATCCAAAGTGGTTCTCTTTGGGGCTCGCAGCCATGAATCAGGCACTTCATACTCAATTGCAGGCAAAGCCATGGAAACAGTTCCCACCTTCAAATACTTGGGGGTAACCTTGAGCCACGATCTTTCATGGAGCCCTCACATTTCGACTATCATTTCCAAATGTACATCCAAATTAGGATATATCATGCGAAATCTTAAACTTGCATCTGCCAAGCAAAAAAAGCATGCCTATGTCTCCCTAGTATTGCCAATTCTTGAATATGCGTGTGCGGCATGGGATCCGTACAAACGTTGCGAAATTGATTCACTTGAAGCTGTTCATAGAAGAGCCGCCAGGGCAATATCTCAGAAATACGGGAGAGAGTTCAGTGTTACAGCTATCCTAAAAGAACTTGATCTTCCCACCTTGGAAACCCGTCGCCGAACTCACCGTTTGAATTTGTTCCGCGACATCATCATTGGTGATGTCGACTTTCCCCTCCCCTTGCCGTACCGCCTGAAGCCCATCCAAAGGCGCACTGACAATGGACTTGGCTTTGTTCTTCCCTTTTGCAAGAAAAATATTCTCTATCACTCCTTTTTTCCTCGATCAATTACTGACTGGAATAGCCTCTCTGCCGATTCTGCATTGATATCTACCTCACTTGCTCGCATGTCTCGCGCCACGACTTAGAGGCGTTCTGTTCAGCGTGTTTTGTAGCATTGCCATTTTATTGATTGACTTGCATATTGTTTTCTCTCTTTTGACTATGCTTGCGTAATCTTTATGTTCGTGTGTTGTTACAGTGCCAATGCATTTGCCCACTGTTTTTGTGCGATAATAATAATAAATAATAAATAACACGGGAGGAGGCACTGGCCCAAAAAATAGCGCCTTTTTTCGGTAGCTTGAAAAGTACAAACGTCTTGTCAATGGGGGTTAGCCCAGTGCCTCCTACAACACAGGAGGAGGCACTGGCCCAAAAAAAATATCGTCTTTTTCGGTAGCTTGAAAGTCACAAAGCGTCTGTCAATGGGGGTTGGGCCAGTGCCTCCTACAACACAGGAGGAGGCACTGGCCCAAAAAAATATCGTCTTTTTCGGTAGCTTGAAAGTCACAAAGCGTCTGTCAATGGGGGTTGGGCCAGTGCCTCCTAACAACACAGGGGAGGCACTGGCCCAAAAAATATCGTCTTTTTCGGTAGCTTGAAAGTCACAAAGCGTCTGTCAATGGGGGTTGGGCCAGTGCCTCCTAAAACACAGGAGGAGGCACTGGCCCAAAAAAATATCGTCTTTTTCGGTAGCTTGAAAGTCCAAAGCGTCTTGTCAATTGGGGGTTGGGCCAGTGCCTCCTACAACACAGGAGGAGGCACTGGCCCAAAAAATATCGTCTTTTTCGGTAGCTTGAAAGTCACAAAGCGTCTGTCAATGGGGGTTGGGCCAGTGCCTCCTACAACACAGGAGGAGGGGACTGGCCCAAAAAATATCGTTTCTTTTTCGGTAGCTTGAAAGTCACAAAGCGTCTGTCAATGGGGGTTAGGCCAGTGCCTCCTACAACACAGGAGGAGGCACTGGCCCCCAAAAAATATCGTCTTTTTCGGTAGCTTGAAAGTCACAAAGCGTCTGTCAATGGGGGTTGGGCCAGTGCCTCCTACAACCAAAGGAGGAGGCCTGGCCCAAAAAATATCGTCTTTTTCGGTAGCTTGAAAGTCACAAAGCGTCTGTCAATGGGGGTTAGGCCGTGCCTCCTACAACACAGGAGGAGGCACTGGCCCAAAAAAATCGTCTTTTTCGGTAGCTTGAAAGTCACAAAGCGTCTGTCAATGGGGTTAGGCCAGTGCCTCCTACAACACAGGAGGAGGCACTGGCCCAAAAAATATCGTCTTTTTCGGTAGCTTGAAAGTCACAAAGCGTCTGTCAATGGGGGTTGGGCCAGTGCCTCCTACAACACAGGAGGAGGCACTGGCCCAAAAAATATCGTCTTTTTCGGTAGCTTGAAAGTCACAAAGCGTCTGTCAATGGGGGTTAGGCCAGTGCCTCCTACAACACAGGAGGAGGCACTGGCCCAAAAAATATCGTCTTTTTCGGTAGCTTGAAAGTCACAAAGCGTCTGTCAATGGGGGTTGGGCCAGTGCCTCCTACAACACAGGAGGAGGCACTGGCCCAAAAAATATCGTCTTTTTCGGTAGCTTGAAAGTCACAAAGCGTCTGTCAATGGGGGTTGGGCCAGTGCCTCCTACAACACAGGAGGAGGCACTGGCCCAAAAAATATCGTCTTTTTCGGTAGCTTGAAAGTCACAAAGCGTCTGTCAATGGGGGTTGGGCCAGTGCCTCCTACAACACAGGAGGAGGCACTGGCCTGTGTTGTAGGAGGCACTGGTTAGGCGAAATGAGAAAACGCAAGAATGACAAAGGCAAAGGGTTGCTGAAGCAAGGACTGGGATCATCCGCAGTGAATATTGAGCCAAAACACCACAATACGAACCGAGGAGAAGGCAAACTGGGAAACGGCAAACAGCGGTGTCACTGCGGCGTGCAGACACTGCGAAATTCTTCGAAATTAATGCAGAGCGTCGAGAATTAGCATTTTGATTTGAAATTAAAACGTCAACTGCGAGAAACAGAGAACATAGCTCTGAGTGTACCTTCGTAATGGTGTCGGAAACATGCGTTATTGCCATTGACTGATAGGGGCACATAGACAATAGAAGGCTCGTTCAAGGTGAACAGCTTCACCTGTGGCGCTCAAGATCATGAGGCTCGCACGGCCGCACCAAAGTGTTGCTGGACATATGCGTCTTTTTGCTGGGTTGTGTCATTTTGGAGCCACATGACTGAAGCATCCAGATGGCCCCAGCCGGACCATTAAAATTTCTTCTGTGCGCTCCATTTTGCGAGTGAATTGGAGTTTTTCGGGGCATTTGAGCCCCATCGGGGGAGGTAAAACCAGATGACTTAGCTACCAGTTGTCACCACAAGCGCCTCTTTAAGCATTCACGATCACGGACCAAAGTTCAAATTGGCGATAAACCTTTCACCTTATTTTGCCAACTGTCTAACCAAACAATTGGTCCAATTGATTTGCAATTTACCTTTTGATTAAAGGATTGTGCCATGAGCGAAGTTATGCACTGACAAATGGGGAGGAAATGCGACAGGCTTCAAACTGACCTTAGTGGAGTAATCGTTCTGGCATGTATTTGAATAGAGATATGGGTTCTGTGATAGTTCGGTCCCCACAAGACACCAAAGAAACTGGAAAAATAGGTCAGCTGCAAAAAATGAGGGTGGATTGGTGACTTGTTTCACACACTTTACACAATTTTGGAGGGCATAAAATTGCGAGGACACAGGTCACCGCAATCCTTTCACTCGGAAGCATATACATATAGAAGACTCAAATTGGTTTAAGCTTTTATTTTGGGAGAGTTCGTGACTTTTTTCGTATCCGGACAGAATTAATCAACTCTCCCGGACGGGATAAATCCACTCTCCCATCCACTCTAAAAAAAAGTTAGCCCACTTGAGCCTTCTTCGCTTCCGTTCTTCATAGATTCCATGGACCGATTCGTATAGACATCAGGCTTTGAATCCCCGGCAAAACTCTATGCCTGCCTCTGACATTTTGCCTGAACATTTTGAAAAATGACCTTTTTCACAAACAAAGCTAAGTAGGCCATATCCAATCCCCTACCCCCACTACCTGTTTGCATGTTATCAACCCACTGGTTGGTGTTCGCCTATAGCTTGTTGCAATCTGCTGATTTCATATCCGTCTGTGAGGTCCAAAGCACATCCGCAAAATTCAATCGAATCCCCAACCGCACAAGACTTTCATAAATTTTAGTTTTTTTGGGGAACACATTTCCCTCGTGCCCAAAAACGGTAAACGCTAATGTTTGGACCTGTGGCGCTCGCAATAAAGCCAATGTCGTACCCTTTCTCATTGGGTTAATGTTATGCAAAACAAGCTTGGAACAGGTTCCGGAAAACGCGAGCGAGAAACCAAACCAAAACAAAACAAAGCAAAACAGACGGAGACGGAACGGCAAAGGGTAATTGGAAATCCAACAGTTTGAGAACTATCGTAAATGAAACGGAGAAACCTTGCGGAGTGGAGAAGGTATGACTAAATGCGGAGTGGGAAAATCTCATTCGCAGGTTTGCGAAAACCCAAAACTTATTCCATTAAAACAGAGTGCTTGTTAAGGTTTTTTAAGTCCTCCGCGATGTGAGACTGCTGCTGTAGACATTGGGAAACAATAGCTTCCCAATAGTGAATAGATTTCTCACCTTCTGTGGAGGCTGACCAAATTTCTGTGACTGTCATGTTGGAGGGTGACTGAATGTTTCAGACTGTCTTTTTGGAGGCTTTTCTGTTCTAATACCATCACTCAAATTTATCGCACTTGAATATGCTTGCGCTGTCGGGGATCCTTATTGCCGGCTAGAGATTTCTAAGCTTGAGGCAATCCAAAGAAGAGCCTCTCGAATGATTACTGGGTCGTATGCACGGACATTCAGCGTTACCGGCTTGTTGAAAAACCTAATTTGGACTCACTGGCTTCGAGGCGAAAAGAACATCGCCTGCGAAGCTTTTCTCTGAAATAATCTGCAAGTCTGTGAATTTTTCGATACCTCCTGTTGGCTACCCCATCAAGCCCATTCAACGGAGAACGGACAGTGGATTTTTTTTCCCTCCGTATTCCAATTTGCAAATCGGATGCCTCATTCAATTCCCACTTTACCAAAATAGATCAGAAATTGGAATATCCTTCCACCTCTATCCCGCTAGTTGCAAGAACTTTGGAATCCCTGATGGGCGTCGCAGATCGTTCTTTATTTTGTAACCCTTTCTTTGATTTTTGTGTGCTTATTTAGTGTCACTTTTAAATTCTTGACTCAGAATTGCTTTTCGTCGTCTTGCCATGCACCTTTTGTGGCAGTATTGTGTTTAAAAAAAGAAAAATAATAAACACTCTAGCAATCGAACACACGTTGAGCGGCCGAATTAATGCACTCATGGATGTGTTTTTCCCATTAAACTGTTGCCCCTGCGAAACATTTTTTCTTATTTTCACGATAAATATTCGAGGGAATGGGCCGAATTTTTTATCAATGCGGAGCACCAGATTTTTGAACTGGTTCCTTTTCTCGATTGCAAAAAAAAAAAAGACGCGTGAAATACTCTCCGACCCTCCATTATGGTTCTGTGGGCTTTTGAACCTGCAATATGTTTCAATTCTTCGAGAATCGCGCCTTTTTCTTGCGCCTTTTTCTTGAAATAATTAGCCCATAGGTATTTAAAGGCCCATGAAACCAAAATGGGGGTCGGGGAGCATTTCATGCGTCTTTACATTTTGTTCCAATCGCGACAAGGAATCAATATTAGGGAATCAGACCTGAAAATTTGGTAGGTCCACGTTGATTTTGAAAATTCGCCCCAATTACCTCGAATTTTTGGGCCAATTTTTGAGGTTTTGAGGGTTAGAGAGCTTTTCCTGCATCTTTATTTTTTGTTCTAGTTGGTATGAGGAAATAAATCTGAATATTTATTCACTCAGGGTCGATTTTGAAAATCCCACTCTGTTACCCGAAACGGGTCCATTTTTGGCGGTTTGAGGGCCCGTAAAATCAAAATGGGGGGTCGGAGCAATATTTCAGCCGAATGTATTGATTTGGGTTGCCATGAGGATTATCTTCTTAAAAACTTTGTCTGTGTTTTTCTGGACATCAAAAGTTCTAATCGGCTGGAACGCGTTTTGGTTACAATCTCCAAAATCTTCACAACAACCGATTGTGGTAGAGCACACTGTATCTCATCAACATGATCGAAGATGGTGGCTTTAGCTAAGGATGGATTTTCAGACCTGTTGAACACGCATGCATTGATCTCACTCATAGATAAACAGATATAGCAATAAAAACGAATGATTGCGTGGTCGTCAGCGTGAAACACGGAGGGGCAGCCCTTGTCAGATGATAAAACATGTTTCCAGTTAAAAGTTGATGGAACATATTGATAAAACGTGATAAAACATGATAAAACATGACAAAACATGTTTCCAGGTTAAAAGTTGATACGTGTCAGACAAGGGCTTTAAAACCAATTATGCTTTAAAACCTGTCCAGCGCCGAACGGACAACGGGTTGAGCCTGACACAGCCTTTTTGTAAGAAGATAGTTTTTGCGAATTCTTTTTCCCCCTGACTATCGCAGCTT
>JASGXE010015432.1:0-10539 GCA_030068105.1 Sinentomon sp. SZTP_YWyxl | reverse complement strand
AGTTTAGTAATTTTGTTCTGCCCCAGGAATTCTCTAACTTGAGCACTTTTTGTGAGGGGCTGCATTTGTTATGAAGGAGAAATGTGCCTCTAGTGCCAAATTCATTCTTGTGACCTTGCGGGAATTCATTGGCCACAGATCTTTTTTAGGTTGACATGATCATTGATTATCCTGCAAACTGTCCCATGACTGAGATCAGTTACCGAGATGATGTTCTGGATGGTTACATGTGGATCACCAGCAATCAAAACCCCCACAACAGCAATTGTTTGTTCGTTTATGATCTCTTTACTGGGCCCTAGACAAGGCCATCTTACAGGTTACAGCAACCATTTTTGAATTGGTGGATACATCGGGCTTTACTGTCATTGCACAACTATCACCATGAACATGTATCAAATCGGTATGGATCTTCCTTGCATCCTCTTGAAGTTTGAAATGTTTAAAGCCGTTAAAACTAACGTGCTCATCAGAAAAGTCCATGATTTTTAAGCACAAACCAATTTGGAGTTACTAAACAGAGCAAAAAGGACATCACCGAGTAAAGGGAATCAGAAAAAAATGTCAGTGATAATGCTGACATCTCAAGCTTTAAAATGATACCCAATTTCGACTGCAAACAAACAAAAGAGGCACAGCTAAAATGGTGTTTGCACGAAAGCTGGAGTGGCCTACGTATTGGTTTGTTGGAATGCAAAACGGTCAACCGGCGCAATTGCAAATTGCAATTTTAACCACACCAGCAGGAAACGCACCAAACGGATCAGTTTCATCGCTTCCTAAATGTGATTTCAGAAGATTTATGAAGCAAAATGTACTAGGTGCCTATGTTGCACAAATCTCGGCTAGATTGCCTTGTCGGCAATTTCTTGTGTCTGAATTTTGAACGCTTGTGTTGTGTGGAATCTTAAGTCTTGTGGAATCTTAAGTCTTGTGGAATTTATAACCTCTCAATTCCACAGTTTGACCTGCGGAATACTCAACCCCCCTCATTTTAATCTCAGCCCGTGAGGTAGCAGCCATGGAAAAGTTAATCCCCTGTCCGTGGGGTGATCCAGTGTGGATTAGCGCCAATCCGAGGTTGTGAATTAAATTTTTGCCATTTACTTCAGTGGAAAAAAATTACCCTGCAACCTCAGATTAGCGCTAATCCGAACTGGATCACCCCACGGTGTGAATATCATGGCGACCAAAAGTCTTGAAATAATCTAGGTACCTGCCCCTTGAGCATCCCACGACATCAATTATTGTCATGTAGAAAAGTCAACCCCTCTCATAATTTTGAGTCAACAGATAGCTGTGGATGATTGACCCTGGTGAACTCAAAATTTTGAGCTTAGAATTATTTGGTCGAATCCCGCTTCACTGAGGGTCAGTTTGGTCGAAAATGAGTGCATCGATGGAATGTCCAGCATGGCAGATTTAACGAAACTAAGTATCTTCCGGAGGCTTGATGAGTTGGTTGGTTTTTCCAGTGTTGTGCCGATTGGGTGTCCGAGACATGCTTAGCCGGCGTTTGGGGTTGTGTTTTTGGACAATGAGAAGTGGATGCTTGTCGAAGAGTTTTTTACCATACGAGCCTGAACTCGGAAGCTTTAGTTTCATGGATTGACAATGTTCCACATCTTGTTGCTTGAATTTTTAGGGGGATTGGCTTTTCTGCTGTTGAGCCATGGAATAATAAGGGGGTTCACATTTCCATGGCCGATAGTGTGGAAATCTGTGGGGGTTGACTTGTCCACAACTAATGCAGTGTAAACATTGATCATGGGGTTGACATTTTTATGGCTGCTGGGATGGAATATTCAGGGAGTTGAGATTTGTGCGATGGGGTTGAGTATTCAACAGCTCAGATCCATGGAATTTTGGGGGGCGGGAAATTCCACGGGACTGAAAAAAAAAAAAGAAAAAGCGACATTTTGATTGCTTGTTTCCTGAGGCAAGCTAGATGACCGATCGACGAAAGCCGCTGACTGTGTGTTGCAAGACTCTCTTGAAAAGGCAGCATCTCGCTTTGGGTCCAACTTTAATTTAAAAAGAGCAGAACGATTGCAACAGAATAGGCTCAACCATGCATTCTTCCTTCCTGGGGTTTTTGTTTTCAGTGAAACCATTGGCATTCACTTAGCTTCCTGCTTTTGCAATTATTAGGATATTTGGACAAAACAGAAAAAAACCTACCTACAAAAATACAGATAGGCCTATTTAGACAGTTGCTGTCTGTGATACCATCCCCAGTTGGTACATTAGTGGCGGCTGCAGGCAAAATACATGTGGATGCTTGGTGATGTCTTATCGACATTGCAAAGAAACAAGCATCTGCTGGAAGAAAGTGGGCCCTTTTCTTCTAAAAAGCATTTCTTTCTGGTAACAGTTCTGCTGCTCGATCTATCAAGAGGGATTCAATATGTATCTTCTTAAAATCACAGGTTAACCTACAGTACCACACCGTATTGTGGAGACAAGTGATACCTGCATGAAATGTGTGAACTGGGAAAAGGTTTGTCCTCTATTTTGTTCCATGTTCATGCATATTCAGCTGTTTAGAAACAAAACAAAAATAGGCTACCTAGGCCTATTTAAAGAGCAAGTTAGGAAGCTTTTTTGTCACCTTGGTCACATTGTTTGCTGCACATGTCAATCGCAATAGTTAATTCTGATTGCATGCCATGCCTAGTTTTGAAATTTGCTTACCACATTCGCATGCCATGTTGCAAGACATTCTTGCGGGTTTTGTGTTTGTGTTTTGTACAGTATTTGTTCTTGTGTCGTTTGTGCTAGATCTGTCAATGCATTCAAGTCTTGCTGCAGTGGAACCCAATCAGCTTGCACCAGTGGAGTTGCACGTATGCACACCTTGCATGTGGATCCTGTACATTGGTTCAGTTGCTAATAATGTTCCTTTGTGCCATATCTGCTAGGAATAAACTGGGTCATGTCATTGCTGATTATGCACATGCTTTGGGAAGTGTTTCTGTGATGTCAAAAAGTGCAAAGAATTATGAGCAACGATTTCGAAAAAAGTGGTTGTCACATCCCGACCTGAAAACCTGGCTTCTGCCTGTCTGCAACAATGATCTAAGAGGATTTTGTAAATTTTGCCACACTGGTGTTAATGCAAGGCTGTCCTGTCTGTTAAAGCACTCGTCTAGTACAAAGCATAAACAATCGGAGGCTAAGTTTGGCACGCATCTCAACAACCTGCAGCATAAGATCAAAGAAGACACTTCAACGGAGGAGCAGAATTCCACTGAGTATGAGCAAATAGTTTTCTTATTTTAGTTTAATTTGGATTTTTTGAAGCTTAACTTTAAAATGTGCAAAAACCGAATTCCAATATTATTCTATGTGTGGCCATTCATCAAAAATTGTGGTTTTCTGTTGCTGCAATGCCTCATCAGCCCTTGATGGATTCTCTTGCAGGGATGCAATCAAAGGCGATACGCGCTGGTACAGGCACCATTACATTTTGTGTGAGCATGGCATATCACTGAAATACCTGCGTGTGAAAATGCCAGAGAATGAAAACATACCACCACTTCTAATTTCACACTTTAATCTGATTTTGAGCCAGTGAGGTACTCCCTAGGGATTAAAATTTTGGAACAAAATTTATAATTTTTGAAGAACTTCACTTTCCAGAATCAATTTCATCAGAACAAATAATTCGTTATCGCTTTTTTTTTCTTATCAGTGAAGAAGGTTCCATGCAGTTTTTGGTAGGTGTTGTAAAATTCATTCAACTTTGAGCTTGCCTGTCATGAATGCTGAACATTTGCATCGTCATTTGGCACTGCTTCACATTGGCCATTCTCAAGAGTATCACATTGGAAGTATTTGCAATTTGCAAGTCTTTCCTTTTGGTAATCTGATTTCGACTTCCATTGTTTCTGTTTCTGAGATCAAAACACAGCAATTCTCCGATGTTTTTGCATTGCTCACAAGCATTAGCATTATGGTGCTAAATGCTTGCAAGCATTGTGGTGGTGGTGATGGTTGCAGAAAAATGCCATTGAAATGGTCAAAATCTTGCATTGAAATACGAGGGCTGTTCCAAAACAAGTGAGACTGATGTCATCGTGACCTTCCCTTGGCAGCCTCGAGATTCCTTTTGTCCCACATTCAGAAAATGGTTGTTGCGTGGTACTCTGGTCAAATTTCACAAGAAATGCTCCAGCCTTCTGGATCTTGGATGCATTTGAAAATTAGGTATCTCTTGAATTGAAATGCTGGAAATTTCCTTGTTTTTGTAATATTAGACAAATGTAAGTCGTAGTTTTTTCTGCAGCTCTCCAGGAAAATAATTTCCTATTCATTGTGTTGGAGGAGATTCTGCTCTTTCTCCGACAGATGTTTTCTCTGATTTTTCTGATACCGATGAAAACGAGAGCAGTTTTTTCAGAAAAGTGAACCCAAAATGCCAACAACATTATGCAGAGGGCATTCCATTGATTACTGGAACAGTTATTGAACAGTGCAGAGCCTTATATAGGGGCCAGGAGTCTTGGGCTGCATCAAAAAGCATCAATGGCGAGAAATCTCATGAAATTTGGTGACGTTTCTTGGAATTGGAGAGATTTCTGGAAAAAGATCCTGGTTTTTAAGAGAGCTTCCCAACACCGGTTTTTGCTGAACGACAAAACACGCGATTCAGGATGAAAATCTGGCCAGGAAAGGCATTGGATGCGCCCTGCATTAAATGTTCAACCTCACTTGTACCCAATACGGTTTTTCCTTTCCTACAAAATGGCCAAGCATGTGAAAAGCAAGTGTTTTCTCTCCGCTGAGCTGCATTCAAGGGAAGCGGCAGATATTTCAAACCATCCTGATAAAACACCCTGTACCATCGGTTTACCGGCCAGCATAATTGAGTAAACAAGTGAGTCAGTGCAGAAGAAGGCAATTTTATAAAAAATCACCAAGCTAATGAGATGGATGAAGAATAGGGAGAATTATCACAAAAGTCTCACTTGTTTTTGAACAGCCCTCGTAGCAAATGTTGTTTTCATATGTGTAGGTATTTTCTTTCTTCTCATTTTGCAGATCATCAATGATGAATGGGGATAAGCAGTTGGTGTCGAATAAGACCAAAACTGTAGTTGGGATTGATAATAATAATTCAAGTGATGGTGCTATGATTGTGCCAGATAAGAAAAATGTTTCACCACAGAAAGTTATTGAGACTCCGGATTTGGTCATTGGTTTCATTGGTGCTGGAAATATGGCTCAGTCCATTGCACAAGGAATTATTTTTTCGGGTTGGTACCTACTTCTACAAAGCGTCAACATTCATGGGATTGGATTTGGAGGCAGGGTGCCCGCTGATACGGGGCAATCAGAGAATTCTTCCTTTTTTCAATCATTCAATCAGAGAATTCTGGGAAAGTTGTCAGGGTATTCAAAATTAACCTGCAAATTATTTTTTTCAAGTCAAGAGCCTTTGAGCATTCTACCCATAGCTTTGGGCAATGTTCTTGCCACACTCACTGCCATGGTCCCTGCTTATCAGAGCCACAAGCGGAAATGCATTGTGAAAGCTCTTGATCACCCATCCCTCGAATGCTCTGAGAAAATTTGACCAGCAAATCTGGAAAAGTGTGGGAATACAATTTTCGAAAAAAGGTTGGCTCCCTGTGGTGGTAAACTATCAAGGCTTGCCACTGGTAGGCTGGGAGCTCTTGATGGATTTTCCAAATTCTTGCAGAGGAATAGATTTTCCAAATATTTCGTGCAGATGATGACTATTGTGCTCACTTCAAGAACCTGATGCAGGCTGTTTTACATGAATAGTAGCGGAGGAATTAATGTACTCATACATGTGCTTTATCCCATTTAATTGTTGCCTAAGAAACTTTTTTTCTCAATACTCCTATGCATGTGGTAGAAATTAAAGTGCCAGATTTCAACAGAGCTTTCTAGAGCTGTCAGATTTTGACCTCGGTTACAAGAGAGGGTCTTTAATTTCTGCAGAATGGAGTTTTTGCTAAAATACGAGGGCTGATCAAGAAAGACTGGGACTGGTTTTATTGCTGGGCTCCCACAATCTTCAGAGCTGTCCCATTTGGTAGTCTGAAGTACCTATCCTTCTGTTACATAGTTTCAAAATTTTGTTAACGTACATCATTATTTCCCATTTTTAGGTCGCTCAATTTTATAGGTTATTTTTTCGCCTCCAGCTCCAGTCGTAAGTTCGCAGGATAAACAATATGCGGCTTGGAAATTGAAATGCCGTTTGAGCGACACAGCAGTGGAATAAGCTCTGCATTTCCTCTATAAAGCACACGGGAATGAAGTCCTGCCTCGATCGACTGTGATTTCGGAATTAAAAGAGTTTAAGGAAGGCTGGAAATCTTTTTTTGAAACAGGGTGATGCAGGTGTGCCAAAAACAGTGATCGCTGAAGTCAACATCAACGCTGCTGCAGTCATTGTGCACGAGGTTCCAGGAGTGACGTCTGGTTCAACATTAAATATGGTTATTTCATGTATCCCTGAACTTTTGAGGACCACACGGGACCAATCGCATATGGGAAAAGCTACCCCAGATTCACCCAAACGATTGGGTCTTTGTCATGACAATGCCAGCACGCAGTTGCAACAGATTTTGACCAAATGGGGAATCGGATGTTTGCCCCATCCTCCCGACACTCTGAGTTTGGCTTCATGTGACTTTTATCTCCCCCAATGAAAAAAGAACTGAGAAGACTGAGATATCTGTTGGACTTTGAATGGTTAGAGGTCATGGAGGCAATTTTGGAGAGAATGGTGAAGAATAGACTGCAACTATAGTGTTCCAATAATGGAGGAGGTTGTGAGAAGTGTATCAAACTCAGAAGGGATGCACCAAGAGAATGATCATGCCCAAACCGAAACCGATGATGGAGGCGAGAACAGAGAATAAGGAAAGTAGTCCCAATCTTTCTTGATCAGCCTTCGTATAAATAGTCGTAATTTTTGCATGAATGAGTACATTAATTCCACTGCCAGTATACACTGTTTTGACGGGAGATTTCGTGTGGGTTGAACCAAATTTATGTTCAACCAAACAGAACACCTGTGATTTTTATGTTAGGAAAGTGGTCAAAAAGTAGGTACCTCACCAGTGTAAATGTGTAATTTTCACATGTGCATGTGTGCAGAAACACCACAACACCCTGAAAATGCAGCTATTTTCTCCCACCTCAGAACAGGTTGCATTTAACACCGTGTTACGATTGTGTGTTACTGTTTGGAGTAGGCCCAGCCTGGCCAGTGAAGTTTTCTAAATTTATGGGGCATTTTTGCAGAAGATTGTGATTCAAAATCACATGGTGACAGGTATGTTTTTTCTTTCACCTAACATAGACCTGATCTTCTTTCTTTCACCAAAAAGATTTTTGCAATGAAGGCAAGTTCCATCTCCTGAAACCCATGTCAGGCATTATTTGTTCTGAGCAGAGATCCCAAAAATTCATGCTACCTTTCCATCCCTCTTCATTTATTTGTTCGTTCACAGGTCCACATGAAACTCATTTTTCTCAAATTTGTGCCGGTTTTTCAGCAGTAGGTACAAGATTGCTGTGACAGGCTGATATCGGTTGCAAAATCACACACCACCTGTTTTCCTCACTGTCTTAGACCACTTCATTCCACCATCAGCATTTTGTTTTCCTCAGCATGCCTTTTTGTTCCTTACGAACTTAACCGGTCAAGCCCGGAATTACGAATTCTGGTTTTGAAATGGTTTTCCGCAAATTTCGGAAACACGGAGTCGCTCCCGACGGAATTAATAATTTTTGCAAGGATTTTCGAAAAACGGAAAAATCGGGAATACATGCATTTCCCACCCAACCAAGCCAGATTTCTGCTCTGTGTCACTAAAATCACCTATATTTTAATGTTTTCAACCAATGAAAACATATCCGCACAAAAAAAACAGCCAAAATGTCCACAAAATGCTTCAAATCACATCAAAATCGAGCAAAAACTGGAAAAAACAGGTAATTTCAAAATGACGCCATTTCTAAACCGTTGCAGCAAATCACGTGAACTAAGTATCTGCCTAAATCGTGCGTCTGTCGGCTTCCCGAAAATTCAAAATTCCGCATGCGAATTTCGGCGCGCGATCGTGAAAAAAAGGCACGTTAGACGGTTACAAGACAGAAAGCCGGGAAATTTGAAAATTGCACGAATTTAAAATGGCTGGACCGATTTTAGCGGAACGTCTGCTAGATCGCTGTTAAAACCTCATTCCCACTGAGAACATATCAGCCATTGTGATTGAGTGGTGTTGATATTACGTAATTAAATTCAAATCCCTTGAAAATGGAATAGGTACCCATGCGGCATTCATTTACGTCGTTCGTTCGTACAATGACATCATGCTGGTCTTGACGTTTATCTACGTGGTTCGTACGCCCAGTTTTTTTTAGCTAACGTAACTGTACGTCATTCGGGCTAGACCGGTTAATCTTTATCACTCTGACCACAGGAGAATTGATTCACCCTGCAGGCAACGTGTGTGCATGGTGTAGTGGCAATGTTGGCTGGAGAGTTTTCTTTCCTATTTTCTCTGTTTCTGTCGTTGAGGAATGTCGAATCGAATTATTTTGTTTTGCTACTGAAGGATAATTTTTGAACTGGTGCAAGTTTTTTATTTGTGTGAAATTGCCAGAACTTTCATTTCGAGTTTAAATTCACATTCTTTTAAAAGACTTGAATAATTATTATATCCCTCTTTTTTTTAGGTGCTGTTGCAGCTACTCAGGTGTATGTGACTGCTCCTTCCAACACCAATTCCAGTTGGTGGACTAGCAAAGGGATAGATTTCTGCCCAAGAAGCAATGGTGGGTGTGCGGAATGGTTTTGTATTTTGTATTTTTCACTGAGAATTTGTATTTTGACATAGAGGCAATGGTGTCTGCATTTTCTTCAACATGTAAAGCGAGTGATAAAATGATGAAGCCACAGCATTTGCTGTGGCTTCATGGCTTGTTGGCTTCATGTCATGTCATGCTTCATGTCATGCTTTGCTGTGGCTTCATGGCTTGTTGGTGTGGCTTCCACACCAACAAAAAAGATGGACGAGGAATACCGAATATTACACTTGTGAAATTGATGTTAAAGCAGAATCAGTTCTGTTAAATTTATGAGGGGCATCTTTCACTTAAACTATTTTGGAGTTCGCTTACACCTTGAAGAAAATGTAGTTTGCCTCCTCTGTTACCAGATTTTACCAGTCTGTTTCTTTAATTCCTCTATCTGTATCTTCCAATGTGCTCAATTTGTGTTTGCATGCCGAAACCTGGATGGCAGACTAAATTGTTTGGCTGTTTTTTTCAAAGATATTATGTTGCTTCACTTTCTTGAAATTGGATTTGCAACTGCCCAAAGAATAGAACCCTTTTTCTTTTTTGGCCACAAGATTGTTGTTGAGTTCCGTAATTCGAGATGCTGGGTCACTGTGAGGTGTCATGTGTCCATTGTGTATTGACGAAGTAGATCTTCAACCATTGAGGGGTGAGGCCGGAAGGTCTGCAAATAATGACAGAATCTGAGTTCTTTTCGAGGTCTTGTAGAGTAGAGTTCCATTTCATTTCAGATGACTTTGTTTCTGTTTGCAGCTGCTGTAATCAAAGCTTGTGATGTGATATTTCTGTGCGTCAAGCCACAGCATTTTTCTGATGTGATCAGTGAGCTTGCTGGTGCTAATGTTGATAATCAGAAGGGGAACCCAAAAACGATCATATCTGTTATCAGTTCTTTGACACTTACTGATTTGCAAAAGGTATGGTCCATTTTACTCGTATTTTCACGGAAATTGTGCTGGGATTAAAGGATTGTATAAATATTTTTCTCATGTGACCTGGAGGATGGCATTATCTACGGATCAATTGCCTGTCAAGAAATTCCGACAGACTTCCAAGAAAATAATTTCCCAAATGCCATTAAAATTTATGTTTGTACTGTCGACTTGGATCATTTACATTCACTGCTCCACACTGGTGAGTAAGTAGGTTCTGATCTTCCAAAACTAATGATCTTTTTTTTCTTCGGAATTTTCTGAAATTTTTTTTCAGATGGATGGCATGAGAGAAGGTGCTTCTGGTATTGGTACGATCACCTTCGTCTTGAAATTATCTGAAGCCCTCTCAGTGATAATTATCGCTGGAGTTTTTCAAATGAAAAATTTGTCCGACACCAACTTACCTATCTAGTTTAAAAGTAGGCTTGGCGAGTATGTTTCTGGGTGAAGATTTAGCCAATTCTCCACTTGACATGAAATTCAATACAACCCTCACAAGAGCCATTGTTTTTTACAAAATTGGAGAGGCGCACTGTCAAAAATGTTTTGTTTTGTTTTCAGGGTTTTGACCAATGCCGATTAAATTGCAATATCATCAGGACAGTCACAAACACACCTGCTGAAATTGAGAAGGCTTGCACAGGTGGGGCTAAAAATCTGCCTATCGATTTATTCTTCACTTTTAATCTTTCCATGTTAGCCTTCCTGTTGGTTTTGTGATCGAATTTCTCAAGCCGAGTGTCAGTGCCGCAAATTT
>JASGXE010015431.1:0-11566 GCA_030068105.1 Sinentomon sp. SZTP_YWyxl | reverse complement strand
AGCCAAGAGCATCGCCAATCCAGCTTTTGCTTGTGGGCAAGGTCGGTTTTCCTTTGAGCGGAAGGAGAAAGGAGACACTGTGTCAACTCTAGTGCAGTACCAATCAAAAAACAAATCATCTGTCAGTCCTGTTGGCTGAGGATCAAGTAGCGAAAGCAGAAATTCTCTGAGCTTTAAAACTCATTGATTCTGGTTTCTCCTTTCGTTCATGCAAAGATATCAATATCCTCTTCGCCGACATGTTTCCAGACAGTCAGACAGCAAAAGGGATTGCCATCGGAAAAGACAAAGCAAGATACGGCATTGTTTTTGGATTTGGGATCTTACTTTGAGGCAGAACTTTTAAATGACTTGAGGACTTCAGTGTCTTCGAGAAACTATGTCCTCTGCTTCGACGAACAGGTTAATCATGCGCAAAAGAAACAACTCGATATTCATTTGTGTTATTTTAGTGATTCTAAGAAAATGGTTGTAGATCATTTTTTAAAAATCTCATTTGTTGGACATGCAACTGCAGCAATTTTATGCGGTGAACTCATGAACACCATACAGGAAAATGGCCTTGACATTTCAAGGCTGTTGATGGTTGGGAGTGATGGGCCCAATGTCAACAAAAGTGTGCTGCAGAAGTTGGACAGTGAGGTGAAAAAGTCAAGTAACGGACAATATGGTCTAATTAACATCGGATACAACAATTTACAATAAAATAAGATACAGTGATGCCCATAAAATAACAAAACCTTGATGATTTACCATCGGAGGTGACTTCACCCCACATCATATTGATTTTGTAAATTCCTATATTTTAGAAATGTCTCCTATTTTTGGACTTCATCCTCCTATATTTTTTAGGCTGGACTCCTATATTTTTTTTCTGTTTCCCGTAGTCACCCTGTTTTGGCAACTGTGTGTGAGTCTGACCAAAAAGGTGCAGAAACTTTTTTCTCATCACCGTGTGATGACAAATTCAAAATTAATGTTTTTCTGTTTTCAACTTTTCAAAACAAAACGGTAATTATGTTCAAAAGGTTCTGAACTTTTTTTCATTTTCGGAAGAAAATGAATCAATGAATTGCATTTATCTTCTGCAGTTTGCATTATGGTTGATGGCGGTTCCAAAAATACTCTGCATCCTTTTGCCTACGTACAGGGAAACAACAATTCCATCCCACACACTGCTCCAAAGTCTTTAACGAGGTTGAAATGGCGGCACTGATTCCCTTCTTGAAATTGAATGCCACGTCGAGGTACGAGGGTTGTTGAAAAAGTTTCTGCCTTTGCATAGAAATTCTCGATTTTCGGCATTTTTTCTCCCATGGTCTTAAAATATGATCTGTTTGAATGTTACCAGGTGATTTATAGATCAATCGAAAATAAATTATTTATTTTTGTTGCAATTTGAAAAAGATACCAGATTTAGTCGAAAATGAACAAACTGAGCAATTGAACAAAAAACCTGTTCAACAGAACACAATATCCAAAAGACCTGGGGCACAAAGCCCAGGTCCCAATCACATCCATGCAAGCATGCTGATGTGCCGTTGGCGCATACCAAATTTACATGTTCAAATTTGTGTTGTGAACAGTGAATTTGTGGAACTTGTGGAATTTGTGGAACAGTGAATTTTGGAACTTGTGGAATTTGTGGAGCTTGTGGAATTTGTGGAACAGTGAATTTTGTGATCCAGTGAAAAAGGTCCGTTTCTCAAATTTTCTCATTGTTCATTTTTGGCGACCCTTTGCATATCTTGTGCAAATTGCGACAAAATTGCCATTTTGCTATGGATTGCTCTAGAAATCACCCAACAACATGCCAACAGATTAGATTTTAAGACCACGGGAGAAAAATTCCCGAAAATCGAGAATTTCTTTGCAAAGGCAGAAACTTTTTCAACAACCCTCGTATCTAAAGCATGGGCATGCACGAGGGGAGATCTGGAGAACAGGATGGTATTGGTTGCTATCAAAGGGAGTCCAGCGAATGCTGGTCGAAAATGGTGCACCGAAGTTGGTGCACATCAATTTCTTCAATTGTGGCGGAATTCTTTGATCATGATGCCGCTTGTGTGCAGACAAGTCAGCAGGAACTGTTGCAGAAAGGTTTTGATAGATAGGCTCCTGCCCACAACACGGAATGACTTCCTGGCTTGTTTGAACCAGGAGCCTCATTCTCTTCCATGACAATGCATGGGAAAACTGAGGACAATGCGTTGTCTGTCTTTTGTTGTCAGAAAACTGGAAAATCAACCAACCACCTCAATCTCCTGATCTCTCAGCGATGCATTTCATAGGTACCCCACCTCAGACTGAAAAAGCCCAATACATGGCCAATAGTTTCATTCCCAGGAAGAAATCAATGCTGCAAAAAAGGCACGAAGCCACATTGTTGTTCGGGAAGTAATCGTGAGCCTCCTTGTTGATTGGAAAACGTGCACAGCCAACGACAAAGGTTTCCAAGTGCCCATTCATCTTCCAAAAAATAAAAGTTCAGAACCTTTTGAAGCACCCTCGAACAATGAGGTAGAAGTTGGTAAATAAAATGTCATAGGACGGGAAGTTAAGTTATTTTTGGCCCCCACCCCATTTATGTGTAAAATTGTGGATATTGGAAAAGAAATTCTACCAAAGAGCGGGGGAAACCTTTTGATTGTCAAAAATGACTTAAAATGTTTTTAGGTGATTTTATGCACAAGAATCTGCTTCAGCGGTGTAATCTATTATTTTGATGTTCCGTCTGCAGGAACATCGTCAGAATTAAATTGGGCAGTGGCGCAAATGTTCCCCCTTCCTCACATTTTTCAGAAGCGGCAGGGCAGGGGTAAGTGGTTGAAAAATACGGCACTTCTCATTCGCTGAAGAAACAGAAAAACAATTTTTGCAACACAAACCTGATCCATTTTCACCAGCCGACACAAAATAATACCCAATGTCAGTTGTTGCGTCTCTTACTCCAAAACCAGCTCCATGTCCACTCGCCATCCAACTCAGCTTGTGCCACGAACCTGGACTCTCCAAGTGCTCTTTATGCCACATCTCTCTCTGCACACAATCCAGCAATGAGTCAGCATCATTCCCGAAGCACAACACCTCCTGACTGTAGGTAAGCACTGGCACCACAGCCCCCTTCCACATCCATCTCATCATCTCTGCCCTACACAAAGTCTATCTTTCCATTGCCTTGGTCATCTCTCTCAGCCTTCTGGTTTTGCATTTCAGGGTCTCAACCTCCAAATGCAACCCAGAATGGGCAGTCACGCTGCCAGTCTACAAAATCAGTTTTTGCCATAGACCGAAAAGCGGATCCATTTCCATGCAATCCAGAGAGCCTGTAAAATTTTCTTTCAAACAATACCACTCCTACCCTAATCAGCCAATTTGTTCCTGGCTTGGCATCATTTAAAAGTGATGCAAGATGAGGAAAAGATCCACAGACTTTGAAGGACAAAACTCAAACACAAATTTCATGCAAACAATATCGTCATCTCTTCGGTCTGTCTTCACATGCCAAATCTGTACATGGATTATTGTTTCGTGGTCCGTTGCCTCAGATCACCCCGCTCCGACAGAAACAGCAGCCATACGTGTCCCAGCAGTGCCATAATAACAGCTGGTCATGAATGAAACGAAATCACACTTCGGAGAAAATTGGGCTCAGCAGGAAACGGAAAGATTGAATGCTGCAAGCAACTGAAGCCACCGGACAACAAACATCTGTGGATGAACATCGCTCAGCGATTTCTGCATTTACACCAGTACAAAGAGAAAACTACTGGGGGTTTCAAAATATTTACTTTCCGCTGACGTTCGTCACCAGTCGACACAACCAAAGATAGCCATCGGATTTTGGGCCGAGGACAAAACCTGAAAAACGTTGCCTGGCGGCTGCAGGAGGTTAATATGGCTCTCTAAGTAACCAGCCTTGTCTGCAAAGTCAACACCTAGATGGGTACTTGAAATATGAAGGCTGTTCTGGTTCAAGAAAGACGAACTCCTTTATTTGTTCACTGTTCCAATGTCCGTCGTTGGTTTGGACATGGTTTTTCTCGAGGTGCATCCCTTCTGAGGTCCCACTTACCCACCTCCTCTTCCATTCTTGGAACCAACGCAGCATTCCACTCTTGGTCATTTTCTTCAAAATCGCCTCCGTAACCTTAATCACTTCAATGTCCAACTGAAATCTTTGTCCACACAGGTTATTCCTCATTGTGAGCAAGAGAAAAGAGTCACAGGTGGCCGCATCCATACTGTGGGGAAGGTGGGGCAAACATTTGATTTCCTTTGCGGCGAAAAACCGTTGCACAACAATTGTGACATGCAGACGTGTGTTGCCATGATCAAAATCCAGTGCTTTGGGAGGGGCTGGGGTGCAGTGTCTGGCTCAACAGTTCATGAGTGCTCCCAATACTGACATAATATAGATGTTGAGCCAATTATGTATAATGGTCACCCGTAGATCCTCGCTGCAGCAGCATCAATGTTGATGAAGTCCAGCGAAACAGTGGATTGAGGCAGGGATTCGTCAACGCATTATTCCTGGAGAAAATGCAAAGCTTTTCGTTGCTGTTTTGTTCGAATGGCAAAAGAACTTGAATGCTGCATGCTGTTCGACCTTCTAAATCCTCTCAGAAGCTGGAGGCGAAAAAATGAACCAACAAAATTAAACACCCTGAAATAGTGTAAAGTTGACAAAAATAAACCAATTTTGGCAAAAACGTAGCAGAAGGGTGGATACTTCTTCCCACAAAACGAGACAGCTGGGAAGTTTGTAGGAGCCTAGCCACAACACCAGTCCCAGTCTTTCTTGAACAGCCCATGTATGTGCACTCTGCCAATAACCCATTCGTCAAGCTTTACAAGCTCACAAGCATTCCCATCAGATGTCACCACTTAAGTCTTTTCACTGAAGTCTTCAAACCAACCAGCAGTGGGGGCCTTATTCAATTAGGCCTCCTACTCGTAACTTAGGAGCCTTCCAAGTTAGTAGGCCCATAAGTCACCGAATAAACGATGTTGTGCAAATAATTAAAAGGTGCCTTCCTACCTTCCGAGAAATAGTGTCCCCCACAATAAAATTCATCTTTTTTCCACGTTGACCGAATGTTTAATTTATCGACATCTGTCCCCCTCTAAAGTAGGATCACCTTTGCCTAACAGGGGAACAATAAAACTCAGCAATAAGAGGGCTTGACCATGTGAAAGAGTACAAGTACAATCGAACACAACTTTTCCAAATAGGGGAGACAATCCAAATCATACATTCCTTAAGCCACAAGTGATTTAATTTAATTTAATGTTTATTTGCATGGGCAAGGCCCTGGCGCAAATCAGCAATGCAATGAAGATTAACATTAATGAACAATGACATGAATGCACAAGGATGCAATGCACTCGGATAGTATCAGCTAGTTGCAGAACTTAAAACTTGTAACATTGAAACAAAAAGTTGTTATAATATCCCACGCTGTTCGGCCAGCCGTGACCCTATGTTGTTTTTAAAGGTAGCCACACTTATATCCTCACCATTTCCAAAGACACTAGGATGAAGCAGATTCCATTCATTGACAGTTCTAGTGACAAAAGAATATTTTCCAACATCCTTGTAGGAGCACTGTGCTCGGAGTTTAAAATCATGGTCATGCCTCCCCAAGTAGCTAGCAGGAGCTAAAAACTCTTATATTTGACCAACCACCAACATTGCTCAGTCCGAGAAATAAACCACCCAGTCTTGAGATTTTTCTGCGTGAGGCCAGGGAGTTCCACTCAAGGTTTTCCAGCATGGATGAGACACAATCCAATGGCGCATATCTCCCAGATACAAAGCGAGCAGCCTTTCTTTGTATTCTCTCCAATTTTTCAATTAAATTCACTCGGTAAGGGTCCCAGACAGATGAGGCGTATTCTAGCAGAGAGCGAACGAGGGCAAAGTATACCTTCTCCTTAGTTGGGCTGTTTGCTTTATAGAAGGTACGCCGAATAAAGAAAAGGGCAGAATTGGCTTTACTGACCACCTGATTTATATGTTGTTCCCAGTTTAAGTTTTTGGTTAGGATGAATCCTAAATATTTAGTGTGGTCCGCTGTAGCCAGCTCTTGGTCGTTTAGGTAATACCTGTGTATATGAGGGCTAACTTTGTTATTAAAGCTGATTGTCACACACTTTTCAATGTTAATTCTCATTCCCCAGCGACGGCACCAGTCCATGATAGCATTCAGGTCGCTTTGCAATTGAAGAGCGTCACCAGCAAACCGAACAACAGTGGAAACAACACAATCATCTGCAAACAGATGCATGCGACAACTAACAGCAGAAGGAAGATCATTTATAAATATTGAAAAAAGTTGAGGGGCTAATACACTACCCTGCGGGACACCAGAGGTTACTGCCTGTGAAAGAGAGGAGGTCTGGCCAACATATACTTGCTGTGAACGTGAGAGAAGAAAGTCAACTACCCAATTTAGCATCAGCGGATCCAGGCCCAGTCTCTCCAGTTTTTCCACTAAGGCCACGTGGGGAACCAGATCGAAGGCCTTCTCAAAATCAAGAAAGACAGCATCCAGTTGCCCAGAAGCATCCAGTACATTGGAAACGAACTGTGTGAAGTTGACCAGTTGTGTCTCACAAGAGAACCCATGACGAAATCCATGCTGTGCAGGGTGGAGAATCCCATGTGATTCCAAAAAGGATTTAAGATAGTCTGACAAAACATGCTCTAAAACCTTGCAACATGGACTTGTCAGGCTGATGGGCCTGTAGGACTTCAGAAGTTTGGGGTCTCCTTTCTTTGGTATAGGGCACACAAACCCATGCTTCCATCTAATTGGCAATTTTCCAAGAAGAAGGGATTTTTTCATGATAATGAAGAGGAATTTGGAAAACACTTTAGGAAACAGTTTAATAAAATTGAACAAGAATCCATCCGATGTTAAAGTACCTGAGCTAGGCATTAGCTTTATCCATTTAGCAATTTTGTCCTCACTTAGAAGCAGCTCTATCGAATCTTCTCTGTCCCCAGGTAGCGGAAAAACATCAAAATGCGTAGACGGTGCGAAAACATGGCTAAAGTAGTTATTTAGTAAGTTGGCCTTATCCCTATCATGGTGTCTCAGGCAGCCAGCCTCATCAAGTAAGCCAGGAATTGGTTTTTTTCCACCACCTCTGCTGGAAGAGACAAGATTCCAGAGTTTTCTGAAGTTATTCTTCTTCCCTTCTCTGTACAGTCCATTAATGTAACGGGAATGAGCAGCCTCCTTTGCTTTGTTTAAATTTTGTAGAAGCATAATGTAATTGTTTCTGTCCAAAGGGGACCTTCTCCTAAGTTTGTACTTTCTTTTACATTTTCGCTCAAGGTTACGGAGCTCTCTATTGAACCAGACTGGACGGGAACTCTCGACTTTGTTTACCAAGGGAACTGAAACCTGGTGTTTGAAAACTATTCTCGAAAACAAATCCCAAGTCTCTTCCAATGTCAGGTCATTAGCCTGAGATGCGAAAAGTTCGAAATCAGTGACAAGTAGACATTCAACAAGCTCTGAATTTATCTTGGATAATAATGGAACAAGACGAGATTTCGGAACGGATGGTGAGGAGTTCAACGTTAGGTCAACATAGATCATTTCATGATCACTGATGCCCTTCTCAACTACCAGGTTGACTGCAAGCTCAAGCGGTCTTACAAAGAATAAATCTAGTGTGTTTGATACAGTATCAGTAATCCTTGTAGGAGCATTAACAATCTGATGGAGATGGAAGCTTTCGAGAAAATCTAGGGCCTTGCAAGAAATAACAGTATCAGGAAGGCTGCTAGGAACAGAGAGATTGGGCCAAGAGATATGCGGAAGATTGAAGTCTCCCCCAATTATGATCTTTTTCCCCATGTTGCGATGAAATCCTAGCTTATTCAGTTTGTCTGACAATGCAGCAAATATATCAGATTTACTTGCTGGTGGACGATAAACCCCTACCACAGTGAGATTATTTATTAATTGATCAGTTACTGAAAATCTGCATCCAATTATTTCGTGATCTTCATCAGTGATGATTAGCTGGGAAAAGTAAGTGGATTTGACACCAATCGCCACACCACCTCCACGGCTGTTTCGATCCCTACGAAAAACACTGAAGCCCGATGGAAAGATTTCTTCACTGTGAATCTCAACAGAAAGGTGTGTCTCAGTGATGATGAAGACATCTGGTTTGATAATTGAGAGAATACTGTCAAGTTCATTTGTTTTGCTTCTCAACCCTCTAGCATTTAACTGTAAGACCCTAATTTTGCCTGGAAGCTCGGAAGTTTGAAAAGAGGACGTACAATTTCATCCAAGGAATGCTCCATTAAATGTGATGATTCCTTATGGTGCTCACATAATTTCACCTGCTTCTGTTTACAACAGCCTGGAATTACTGCAGAATTTTGGATCAAATTACCATGTGCCGTCCTAAACGCCTGATTACGATAGCTTAGCCCAGTCCCTCTCTCCTGCTTACAATGGACAAAAAATCATTGAAATGATATTGCAAACAACTGGATACAGCAAAGGCTCCCTTTTCAGAATAATGAAGCCGATCATTAGACATAGCATGCCTTTGAACAGATGTTAGGTCCAAAAACTTTACAGCACGCAGGTGACACCATCTTTGCAGTTCAAAATTCAATAAATCGATCTTATCTAAACTAAAGTACATCCTGTGAGTACATCAGGGCGTCTCAAAAACACCTCATCTTTGATATCTTTTTCAGATTATATCTCGCAAGGTTAGGTTAGGAAATCTAAACCAGCCCAACCCAACCTAACCTGTCCTAACCTTACCCAATCAAACCCAACCTAAATAAACTTAACTTCAACCTTACCCAAACAAGATGCCAAGCTTTACGATGCACCTGGAAATTGCGCTTTTAATTTTGTTCCCCGGGGCTAAGATATGCCTCTCAGAAGTCAACTGCAGGTGTCTGCGTGCTGGACCGGAGGTGTTCCCATTCTCCTTCCATGGCATCTTCCCTCGGCGGCCCTTGTGCTTTCATTGGATGTTGTTCGATGATATTTGGCTGACTTTGTGCATTTGTCGGATTTAGTTCGATGACTTGGCGGCCCTTGTACAATTTGTTGGATTTAGTTCGATGACTTGGCGGCCCTTGTACAATTTGACGGATTTCGTTCTATGACTTTTGGTGGGCCTTGTCCTTTTTTCTGGTTTTGTTCGATGACATTTAGAGGCCCTTGTACTTTTGGATTTTGTTCAATGACTTTTGGCGAGACTTGTACCTGATCGATTCGGCTTGGAGGACCATTTTCATGTTCTGCAGTACCCAATGAAGTGTAGTATACAATTAGAATGAGAACTGCCTGCGGAGCATACAGAAGATGCGTGGCATCACAGTCGGTCGCTGGGCGCCATCTGACTGGCACGGGCCGCAGCAGGTAAGCCAGCAACAGCATGGAGACCAATGAGGAAATAGCCTCAGTTTGGAAGCATTTTGAAGTAATTTCAGATGAGAAACATGGATATTGTTTGGTATCGGTGAAAAGGGCATGGAAAAAAGAATGATTATGTGTAAACAGAATTCAGTTTAAGGGGGGCCCACCCTAGCGGACCAACTTCGGTGTTTGTAGACCGATTTTGCTGAAATTTGGAGGGCATAATTAGCCCCTTGAGAGGAATGCCTGTGCAAAATTTCAATGCTGTACCTCACCCTGGTTCCGAGATATTCAACAAATAAGATAAAAAGTTAGCGCTTTCTTAGCGATGGTCTAACTGAAAGGCCAGAACCAATTTTGGAACAGTGATATATGTTTCTGGGCCAAAAAATGCTGAAAAGGGACTGACAGAGCCCAAATTTTAAAATTTTCAGTTCAGGTCATGTTTTTTCTGTAAAAAATTGACTCGCGGCAAAAAAAACAAACCATTATGCAATGAGATGCTATTTGATGGTTTTGGGTGATAAAACTGAGAAATCCAGCTCTCAGTCTCTTCAGCATGCTTTTTTTTACGTAAGTATACCAAATTTCGCCTCTCTAGCCCTCAAAATGACTGAAATATGCTGTTCGCAAGTTTTTTTTACAACCGGAAATCAAAATGCGAGAAAAACGAGGTTTTCGAACAGTCTATTTTTTGGAGACATGCTGAAAAAGCTGCAGACGCGTTTGCATCGCATGCTGAAATTTGCTCTTGAGAAGCCATTTCGTAACGGATTTTGCTCATTTTTGGACCAAGATGCTCAGAAAACATCACAGTATCAGGGAGAAGTGCATTTGAAAATGTGAGAAATTTTCGGAATTTTCATCTTACCGGGGTGCTCCCCCTTAATTTCCTAATTTTTCTACTATGGCGCTTTTCAAATTGTGTTCCATTGTTCCATTGGATTAAAACGGTAAAATTGTTCCATTGGATTAAAACGGTTTCCAGCGAGTTTTTTTAAAGGTGGTTCAAAATTGCAAAGAGATGGCAGGGGGTCATCGCGGAATAAAATGAGCGCAATTAAATTTGCCGTGATTTGACATAAAAACCACCGTGACCAAAATCGGGTTTCATTTAAAGAAATGGCAGCCTTTGAAAAGAACACTTTTCGTTGATTGGAACGCAAAATGCTTTGCGGCTGCAAGCTTTTGATTTTCTCCTCCTGGTGACCGCCTCCAAAAGGATGATCATGTCCTCCCGAAGCGACCACCAGAGGCTGCAGAACACTTCCCTGTCTGGTGTTTTTACCGTTATCTATGCGCAGCCAGCAGGTCTGCATATCTGCACTCTTCAGGGAGGAAGTTTCGGTGCAGGAAGAGCAATCCATTCCCACAGCATTTTGCACTGCAGTCGCAACGAAAAGTGCACACTTCAAAGGCTGCCATTTCCTCAAATGAAACCCGATTTTGGTGGTTTTTATGTCAAATCACGGCAAATTTAACTGCGCTCATTTTATTCCACGACGACCCCTAGCCATCTCTTTGCAAGTTTGAACCATCATAACCATCTCTATAGCTTTCGGGTGGCATAACTTCAACATAACAAAGATGATAAAGATGAAAATTGGCATAGTACTGATGTAAAAAAAAGTTGCGGAAAAGCAACTAGAAAACTAGTTCCACAGGAAATGGGTCAAAAATGTTTAGAAAGTAGGGATCATAATCATAATCGATTTTTTTTCCTGCAGAAATCAACTTTCAGAAGTGTACCCCCCCCCCCCCGCCCCTAAGAATTTTTGGCATTTGACACAAATAGGGGCCAGTGTCTGCACTTTTGTTTTTTTTTCTCCTGACACGTTTTTTTTTTTGCAAAATCGCCTGTGACAACGTTGCCGCTAACGTGGGGCTTTGTCGAGCAAAATTGGAACAGATAGCTGGTCTCCTTCACTGCTGCTCTGAGACTGGATGAAGCTGGATGACGATGCGCTGGAATGGTTAGATATGCACTGAGAGTAGAACAATTGGTTTCCAAGTAATTTACGAATGGTTAGCGGCCAGTTTGTTTCTTCGTTGTTGACAAAGATTGAAGTGTCAGTTGAAAATCTCTGCAGTCGTGAAATTGTACAACAGGTGGTAATGATAGCTTATTGGTGTGAAAAGGAGGTGCCAAGAGG
>JASGXE010015430.1:0-11999 GCA_030068105.1 Sinentomon sp. SZTP_YWyxl | reverse complement strand
ATCATGTTCTTGCCATGACATGATATTCATGAGGGTAAAGATCTCTGACATGTAGGGAGTGCTGGGGTGACTGAAGAGTTGTTCTGCTTGTTTGGAAAGAAGAGACAGACAAATGTCTCTGAACACATTGTCAGTGCAGAGCGAGGGAGATATTTGCACGCACTGATAAAACAAATTCAGGAATAACTCGCTGTTTTGAAGTGAGACTCTTTTCTTTGACTGTGGAGTAATTTTGAATTATTTAATAATATTGTTTATATTAAGGAGCTGGACTCCGTTTCATGTTTACAGTTAGGTTGGTATTACAGCAAATTGAAAATCAATAAAATAAAGTCCAAACGCATGGAAAGATCCTCATCTGAAGGCAACCCAAAAAAGTCTGAAAACAACAGCAAAGCACCAAAGTGGAACTGGATTGTGAAAAAATGACATTTGAACATTTCAATGGCTAATCGATGGAACTCTCAAAGAATGCACGAAGACAGCAGATTTTGGAAATTGTGGGTTTAGACATTTTTACCGGCAAGGAATTTCAGTTAGAAATCGTTCGCTGACGAAAAGAGTATTTCTGCACATTGTATCAAGGGCATGGAACCAAACCAATATGAGAAACTGCTAAATAGACATGTCCTTCTGATTTTTCTTCTGTTGCGAGTCCAATTTAATTTTAAATCATCTCAGACATGCTGTAGCAAGAATATTATGTGTATGCTCTCACAAAACGACCGCCGAAACGCTGCATTTTTTAAGTGATCTCAAGTCAGCAGCGAGGTGAGGGTCCCAAATGATCGATGCATATTCAAGCTGAGGTCTAACAAATGCAAAGCTCTCTGGTACTTTGCGGACATCCCCTAAAATTTTTGGGAAAGACATGGTCCGATGTGCTCTGTCAACAGTTGTGTTGATGTGCAGAAACCAACTGAGTTCGGATTTACACCAAGATAAGTTTTTGTATCCAGATGTCAGCACAGCAACATCAATTGCGTGGTGTTGGCGAATTGGACTGCGTTTATTTTTGTGAAAGACGAATTTGCATTTTTCGGCGAAGAGTTTTCCCATTTTCCCAATTCACATAATTCTGGGATAACGGCACGCCGCTCGAGTTTACAGTTCGCCCAGAGTCTAGAGCTACATTATATCAACTTGTTCATTCTATTTCGGTATTTTTTCAGGTAGGTACCTTTTGCAAGTGCAAAATATTATGCAAGAACGATGGAATCCAAGAAGTCATGGAAACATCTGTTCACTCGCAAAAATCAACCATCTCACTTAACCCTGTTCCGTTTATCCTTTGGGCCAACTTCGGGATCTATTTTCCTTTTGATAATGGCCTTTCGCTTTTAGCATCGCTCCACCACGCCCTGTCACAACCTCCTGGGCCTACTCATCCTCTGCCATATGTAGGTAGGTATCTTCTTTTCTTTCGTCACCTGATGGCAATTGCAAAGTTTTGAAGACGATGATACCATTCAATCATCTTGAACCACTGATCAGTGATCGATCAGACAGATTAGTTCAGTTTCTTGATGAGTCTAGTTCGATGAAGGTAATCCCTCCTTCGTCTTCCACCATCTCTGAATGATTCTAGAAGACAACTGCTCACATGCCTGTGCCCATAGTTTGTTAGTTTGTTGTTCAAATGCAGGAAATTCGACCGGTCGACATTTGTTTTTTGTCGCACTTTGTTTTGCAGATTGGTTGTTTACGAAATTCATTTGAAATTTTAGATTTCTTAATATTGGTAGCGGTGGTTGAATTTAATTTAATTTAATTTCAATTCAATTTCGTCTAAGTTGAAGGGATAGGTTGGTACCAGATACTGCAAGCACACCCGAGAAGAGAACGGCAAAGAATTTATAAGCCTTAATCTCGGCGGTACGGTGTGGAGGGCTGACAGTGGCTGGAGGTGCGTCTGAGAATGCCTAATGCTCCAAGTGCAAGTGGAACAATATTTCGACTGAAAGGCGCCACAGGAGATCAGATTGGTGATTTTTGCGACATCCAGTTATTGGTGTGGTTTAACGTCCTCAATGGCGATGGGCACTGCAATATATGGTTCTGATATGAAATAAAAGAATTTCTGCTGATCATTTGCAAGTGTTTTTGAATTTTGACGATCAAAGTGTTCGTAGCATTATATTTTTCACACGAAACAGGTACCTAAACAATGAATTACGAATGTGAGTTTATTCTGTCTTGGTCATTGATGAATCAGAAATACGAATAGGTTTGTGAAGCTTGGTGCCATAAACTCGATTCGATTTTATGCGCTTCGATTCGTCTTTTTTCGATTTTACGACTCCGCAACGGAGCGGAGCATGTTGTAGAATTTAAGGATTTAGAATTGAGCATTATTTTCGAAATTCCTAACTGTTTCTTACGCTTATTGAACCGTTTTTCGAAATCATAACGGTTTTTTGCAAGATCGTCAACTACAATTCGTAAACGCATAAGCAGGAAGGAAGGAAGAGATTCAACCTTTTTTGACACATTGACCATTGACCATTGACTTTTACCACATGCATATAGCCATGAATAGTCGCTGTAGAACACATGTGTTTACTGCGGACTGCTGTGCACCTGTTTCGCAGCTTTCAAACTGTATCCTATAGCGCCGGCGGAATGAATGTACTCATACATGTGAAAAATTGACGAATGTTGAGATTTTGGCAAAAATACCACGCTGCAGGAATTAAAGATCCTCTTTTGTAACCGATGTCAAAATCTGACAGCTCTGGAACGCTTAGTTGAAATCTGGCGCTTTAATTTCCACAGCTTGCATAAGAATAAAAAGAAAGAAAAAAAGTTTCGGAGGCAACAGTTAAATGGGAAAAACACATGTGTGGGATTTACAGTGTCGTGATGCATGATTAAAATAAGATTCTTATTTTTTATTTTTGCACAGTCAAGCGCACGCAGCCTTCCTCTTTGTGCCGACGTCACCATGGTAACGTTATCGTTTCTCTCCCCTCGCAGCGCGTGCATACATCTAGAATAATCCAATTCAAATCCAAACATCATTGCTTGGACCTATGTAGCGAATAACGCACCACGAGTAGGTCTAAGTGGCTCATCCGTCTCATGTGCCTCCAGCGCCTCATCCGTCTCATCTGACTCCAGCGTCTCATCCGCCTCCAGCGCCTCATCCGACTCAGCATGGAAAATTGATTGAAACGAATGAGCCAGGAAGGCGCATGCGGTGAAAGAGGCGGTGGTTGCCGGTGACTGTTACTGACTTCACGAAGGTCGAAGGAAGGGAAGGGAAGGTCAAGGGAAGAGAAGGGATCGGCACTGGCGGGTCTTTGTGCCATTTTCACCTCCGCCTTGGTTGGGAAGCAAAACACACTTATGAGACAGCCAAAAAGCCGAGAATGGGAGTTCTGGATCAAAAAACTCAATTAAAAAATTCAAGTGCTCAAAATTGTTGTGGATTTTCAAATATTTTGTATTTCGTAAATTTTGTATTATGTTCAATAATAATAATAAAAGTGAACACACTTAAAACGATGGAATTATGTTTATGGGAGTATTTTCACTCTGATGAAGAAATTTTTAAAACTATGCTAATGTTGATTTATGAATAACAGATTCTAATTTTAATAAAGATTAATAGATAATAATAATAATTTCATTTCTATTAAAATAGGTATTGGTTTTGTCATTTCATTTGAATAATTTCAGTTCCGAACAGCAGAACTATTCTGAAGCAGATCAAAAGCACACGATCACGTAGGTACCTACATGCGAATATATGACACAGTGCAACAATGACAGAAATAACAAGAACGAAAAATTGAAAAAATTGCAGTATTGGATTTGGACAGCCTAACAGCCCATACTAAACAACAAAATTACAGCAGCAGATCTTGTGGTGGCAGAATTTATGTGCTCATTTTTACTTTAGAAATTGTGATTGATGAAATTTTATTTAGCAAAACCTCAAACGGCCGTATGCACCAAAGCCATACGAACCCTAACCCTAACCCTAAGCTTGAAAAAAGTAAATTCCATGTTCAGATGCACCTTTCCAAACGAATCCTTTTGGAATACCTCTTCCTGTTGTGATAGAAATCAATCCTGTTAGAAATCCTGTTGTGATAGAAATCAAATTTTCCAAAGAATTATTTTCACAAAAAAATTTATGTGCAAAATTCTGTTGGAAACTTTGATTTCTTGCACAACAGTAGGATATTCCTTTTCCATCGCTGAGTGCATCTGAATGTGGAATTGACTTTTTTCAAGCTAAGGGTAAGGGTTAGGGTCAGTGGCTTTGGTGCTTACGGCCGAAACTCAATTCAGCATCCCATCTTTTTGCCGAATGGGTTCTCTGGAATCTGACAGTCTATGTTGAATTCTGCTGCTGCGATCCGGCATTTTTATTTCTACTGTCCAAAATAAAGCAGAAAAAGTTTCGGATGCAACAGTTCAGATGCGTAATTATCCATCACCACTGTAAGTGCAGCGGCGGCGGAATTAAAATAATGTACCTACTCATACATGTAAAAAATTGCGACTGTTCAGATATTCTGTGCTGCAGAAATTGTCCTCTTTTGCAACCGAGGTCAAAATCTGACATGAGGCAAGAGTTAAATTGGAAAACATGTATTCTATCTATGGGTAAATTAATTCCACCGCCACTTCACACCAGCACAGTAACAAGAACGGATTTATGTGTTGTATCTGCAGGGCCAATACGCACATATCAGTAGGTACAGAGAGACCCACCGCGAGAAGTACGAAAGTGTTCCTCGGGAGTACAGTGGCGAGAAAATTAATTTTACCACATATGGTGGCTTTTCTCTCTTGAATTTTCGAGAAAAACTCAATCCCATCAAAATTGGGATTGCGGCAATGATTTGACGCATATTTCCGTGCAACAAAATCCGAATTCTTGATAATGAATTCAACACAACTCTCCCAGTTTTCTTTGAAAGATCGAAAAACCGGCACATACTTATGGCACGAGTAATTTTCTCGCTACTGTACCTACAGCGATCAAACAGTATCGAGAAACATGAGAGACAAAGCAAATCAAAAAAGGTCAAAAAACAAAACCTGAAGAAAGAACACCGCGGATCGATTGCTTTTTAGACATCGTATCGCAAACAAGGGTCAGTTTAAACTGTCCCCCGATGAATCATAACACTATGGTGCAGTTAAGTAGAGCAGTTAAAAGTGTCCACGGACACTGTGCAGTTCAAACTTCGTCCCTTGTATAAATAGCTTTTACCTGACTTTTTTTCAGGATATTTCCATGCATTTCAATTAGAGTGAGTAGATCCATTTAACTTGTAAAAAATGCGGTTGGATTTTTAGTGTTCTTTTGTCCAGACACTCTGGCGAAAATCCTCAAAAGGGTCCTCTAAAAGGGTCCTCTAAAAGGGTCCTCAAAAGGGTCCTCTCCCGGAAAATTAATTATTTTTGCCCCTAATGCCTATGGGCAAATCAATTTTCTAACTGCACTTCTGAGAGCGTCATTATAAAAGCGCAATGTTTTACAGTTGCCTGAAAATTGTAATTGGAATTGCTTGTCGGTATTATCGTCTATACAGGGTGGCCCAAGGCGACCCGGTCAATTTGTTGAAAAGTGTTCTTGGTGCCGGAGGTGCTCGAATTGGTTGTCGTCATTGTTTATGCAGTCTTGTATCCTCCCTGCGACGCTGCGGCACACTGTCTGGCACAATTCCTGCGGCACATTATGTATCGTCAATTCGATGTTTTGTTGGAGGTCCAGCAGATCTGTAGGATGGTCTCATAGACCTGTTCACGGATATACCCTTCAGAAAAAGAAATCCATGGGCGTGAGGTCACACGACCTGGGTGGCTTTCAATGGCTCCTTGCCTGCCGATCCATCTGCCCGGGAACGTTTGGTCTAAGAACTGACGGACAGCAACATGATAGTGGGGAGGTGCGCCGTCTTGCTGCCAAAACATGGCTTGCATATCCGGCAGACATTCCGGGAGGAGAGGGACGCCAATCCGTTGCTGCAAGGTCAAACGGAAACTGCCATCAGCTCGGTCTGTCATGGCCGAAATGAAAACAATTCCTGGTTTTGCACATACAACCGAAAAAACGAGAACAAAATTAAACCAACACGCAAATTGACCGGGTCGCCTTGGGCCACCCTGTATGTATTGTTCTCTAAAATCAACTGTAGGTACAAAAAGCATAGTGTAGTGCACCAAGCAAAGTATAGTGGGACCGAATTGCATTACCCAAACATCCACACGAAACCAAACGGACATCGTGCTGACATTTTCAAAAAAGTTTGCTCTGCAGAAACAAAAGTTTCTGTTGGAATTTTTGTTGCATTTTGAAACTTTTATTCCTTGTATTTATTGCGGAGTTTTATTCTACTAAAAAAAAGGAAAAAACAGATTTGGGTAAAGGAATTCTGTCGCCATTCTACCTCCGAATTCCGATCATGAATAAGCATGTGAGAATATACGAGTAGGTGGATTTGATAAGTCATTCATACCGAAACTTACAAAAACGCAACACTTTTCCCAAAAAATCCGCACCTTGCATATTTGCATATTATTTTTTGTCCAATGACAAATAAATTTTTTACAAATTGCTAGTTCGAAAACAAGCCAAATCACGCCTCAGTTATAAGCTAGAATTGTTTTTAGTAAATCGGGAAGGTTAGTCGACATGGCGAATAGGAATGAGTGTGGCCCTGAAAGAAAATGGGAATTTGCTTGTTTGTTTTTTGTAGTCTCCCTATTTACCCTACACGTATTTTGACTCTCCGTTTAAATCGCATTTTGCTTTCTTATTGGCTCCATGTGATGTTTAATAAGTTTCTCTGGTCAGTTTTACGCAGTGCATGTTCGCAGCAACGTTACTGCGTTATGCAACGCAATTACAGGAACCAACCGCGCAGATGAAGCCATCCACACAAAGAACAGCCTTCGAATGTCGGAACATTGTCAGGTTGATATGTGGAAAAAGCTATCATAGCCAAGGTGTCCGTGCCGTGTAGGTATATCTACACGCAGTAGGAAAAACAAAGGTATATCCAAGATTAAAGAGCAATGAATGGGCATAGTAGGCTATTGCACATGATTTGGCTTGTTGTAGGTAGGTGATAAGAAACACCTTTGAAACAAAGGTAATGGTTTTAACATTTTGCTAACATATTTTATATGTTACCTACCTAACCTAACCTATATCACTACAAAAAGCCCACTTTTGAAATTTAACAAAATTTATAATTACAATCAAACGCGATAATTGCTCTATTTGCACCAGGCGTGGAATAACCTTTTATACAAATATGTACATTTTATGAAATAAACACCGATAGGTGATTTTATTACTTATTAAATGTATATTAGGTATCTAATCAATCAGTCACATGACAACAACTCGGTCTATTGGTTATTGTATTTATTTCATAAAGGGTTGGTGTAGGTACCTGATTAATAAGCCTTGGAACATTTTAAATGCCCGACATGACTCTCGTCAGTGATTTACTTCAACATTTCTAAGGGAGATTGGATTGCAGAGAGAGAGAGAGAGGGAGAGAGAGTGCAGGCTGTGAAGGTCCCACATCCGAAAAGGAAAGCAATGGGACACGAAGCAGATGGAGAAAGGGTTTTCATTTCGCAGAAATTCTTTCGATCAGGTGTCGTTGCGGTCATATTACCCTCCCCCTCCCCCTCCCCCTATAGTTTCAGAGTCTCTGAAAAGGGGAATTCTTCGTTTCTTGAGCAAGTGGCAATGGAATTCGGAATTCCTGATGTCGTAGATTACGAAAAAAACACACTCTACGAGTATAAAGAAGGAATGTATCTCTGGCGACGCACCGTGAGATTTGAAAACAATTGCAGATTGGGAACAGCAGTATTAAGCCATTATCCCTCACGCCCTGCTCCTACTCTAGGAGCCAATTCCACGGATGGATTTGTGTTGCGGTAATCAAATTTAGGAATAAGCACATGCAAAATGCCGATCCTTACGATTAGGTAATGCCACTCAAATTGCATCTGTCTGTTGAATTAGCTGCTGAATTCGAATTGACGAGTGTGAGTGGAAGTGGAAAATACGGTCACATATCCTCGTCATACCCTTTTGCCAAGTTCTCTTGTCTTGTGTCGTGTCACAAAAGTCAAAACGACAAAAATAGAATAACTGACCGAAGGACGACTGATCGGAGTGAGGGAGTGAGAAGCGGAAAGCAAATTAATCATTATTCACATAATAATAATTCGCACAAAAATTCGTAACAAAAATTATTGGGGTAGGCATGCATCTACCTATGCTTACAAAAAAACGCACTGCAACATTAACGTTCACATTTTCTGCGTGGATACTAAACCATACGCTAAAACGAAACTCTATTACTAAAACGGATAAGGCAAAGCAAATTTACATCATGGTAAAAGCAGTAATTACACACATCACACCTGACCACACTACTCGACCGCAAGAACGAGTAGTAGGTAGCATCTACAGGTGTATTGCACTTGTTTAAATACGAAACAATTTGAAAAAAGTAAAATGTTTTGTACTTGAAATCAGAAACAGAAGCAAATCATTTTGGTGTCTCGGCTGATTTTCATTTCTTCATACTGGGTTTCAAAAAGTCACTTGACAACCCCTGCTATTTGCCAGAATTTAATCTTCTCTTATGGGGCTCTTTCTACACATTTTACGTTCAGATTGGGCAGGCTGCCTGCTGCAGGTGTTATCCATTTGAATTGGAACAAACTCCACTCCAAACTTCCAGAGTTGCTTCAAAACTGCAATGCACTTTTCTGGGGTTGTCAAGTGACTTTTGGGAAACCGTGTATACGTGTACCTATGAGCAATTTTCTCTCATATTTGTATTTCCAAACTAAATGGAACCGTTATCGAAAGTCGGCGCCCAGCGCAGATAAGTATAAATCAATTCTGTTCGCGAAGGCAATTTTTCGCTTTCTTTTCCAGAGATCAACGGTAGAGAGACCATCGAAAACATCTTCCGGTCAAAAAAGGAACGCATTTCTGTTTGTCTGTCATGGTCTGCTCGACCGTCAGAATCTTTTTGCTCCTCTCCTTTGCATACCATTTACGGACCAATGATTTACTTTTTGCCAAATTCAACTCACCGACTGAAAATTTACATGCCGACGGCCCCGTTTCTTCAATCGCAGAAAGCAGCTCCTTGTGCAACCCCAATTGGACTGTGAACGTGGGGAGTCAACTTTTAACGATGTTACCCTCACTTTCATCATGTCCCGACTGAAATTTCTTTGAATTTCTTGTCCCTCGTTTGCTCTATTAAACAGCGCTAATTCAACTTACGTTGCGCTGAATCAGCGTAAACCTCACGTTTGAGGAGGTGACCATCCCTCAATGATCGTCGAATTGGCGTGGTTCTCTTTGAAGCGATGGAAAAAGTTGTGACGGAGGAGTGAACAAGGTCAAACGATCGCAGAATTTCAAACGAGCATTTTGACAAAAATAATCTGGTGTCTGGGGTCACGTGTGCTGGCACACCACATTGGTGGTTGAATTTGACCTATTATTCGGACGATTTGCAAGCGTTGTGTTGAGTTCTTGGAGGAACCGATTTCACCCATCACAAGTTGTGATGGGTAAAATCGGTTCCTCCAAGAACTCAAAGCCGGCTCGCGAAAAACGACGTCACATTTGTGGGTGGGTTTTTCTCTCGCAATTCTGATTGCTGAAGTGGATAAAATTGGTGCCACGCCCACAAAATTAGAATTTCTCTTTATTTGAGCAACGGATTTTGATGCAGATTTGTGCCGAAAATACGCGATTCTAAGTGTCGATAACAAACCAAAACTTTCCAGAGATAAACTCCAAAATCATGTAAGAAATAAAATTGATGAAGAAAACATGCTGTAAAATTTCGGGTTCCTGCTGCATGCATTAATACCAATCTTTTCTGCTGTAACCTCCAATCGACCTGCGGAACAGTTGTAGACGAAGCCTTCCAGTTTCCAAAAATACCAAAATCGTTGAATTTGAACACCATTTGGCAATTTTATGACCAGAAACAACATGACATGGCAGCATCGTTTTGTTTTTGAGCATCGTTCTGTTTTCTAAAATGTAACCTCTAATCGACCTGTGGAAGTGTTAAAAAGGAAGCTTTCAGCCTTCCAACGATAATAAAATCAGTGCATTTGAATGTCACATGGCGAGTTTATGAATGAGGTAATGCAACACGGGACCATTTCTGTCTTGGAAACGCAACATGAATCAAACGGCATCATGACATGCTAAGGATGGAGTCATTCTCTCATGAAAATGCGCTTCTCATCATGACGCTCAAATGCAATGACTTTGATACATTTGGAAAGCTGAAAGCTTCCTCTGAAACTCTTCCCAGGTCCATAGGAGGTTGCAGCAGAATAAAGTCGGGCAACTAATGAAAACATGCGACAGGAACCCGAAATTTTGAGCATGTCAACTTCACCATTTCCATTTCGGCAGAACAGCGCATTTTTCAGCAAAATTCCATAATTTTTTTTATCAAAATCCGTTGAAAGAATGCCACAAAATTTCGACATCTTAGAAAAATGCCCTTTCCCTTGTATGACACAACGCATTTTGATGCGATTTGACTCTGACGCAACAGTAATTTAGAACAGCTAATAATGAGTTGTAAAACACCGTAACGTATTTTAGGACAATACAAGACGAGTCAATACAAGATAAGACAAGCGAAACGCAGGAAAAACTGCATGTTATGAAATTATTGCAATCAATTAATTAAACCCGGTTTCATTCAAAGACATTGCTTTTCATTTAAAACATATGGCAGCAGACCGCACTGCGACAACCTATTTTACGAAACATTCCTCCGCGAGCTGATGTCCGCTTTTTGGAAAACTCTCAAACAGCATTCTGCAGGTGGTCGACGAATAATTCTGATGCCCCGCCTGCTGCTGCTGCTATGCCTATTGCCCCGTTTCATTCGTCAGTCGATGATGATAGGAAATTCTTCCAGTCTAGGAACACAGGAGAGGAAAAGAGCGTAAAGAAAAAAAACTGAAGAAAAATCAGACTTGAAATCACGAGACATGTCAATTCTAAGTAAAAAACAACAATTCAGCCACGAGCATCTCAATCTGATGAGCATGACAGATTCGAAAATGCAGTTCCCTCGAGACGAAAAAACGTTTCTGCAGAAACGGAAGGGTTTTGAGTTCGTATTGCCACGAGAGCAGAGAAGGAGGTGGAGATCCCTCAGAATAAAAAAGAACCAAAAAAAAAGGTCCCTGCTCTTCCACCATTCCGCCAACTGAGGACAACTGCGACGCCTGAATTATCGGATGGATACGGTTTCTGCATGGCACATGGTCGGTCAAATATCAGACCACAGGTAGAAGTGCTCCATTTCTCAAGTCCCTATTTTCCAAGTGTTTCGACCTCGAATCGCGCCTTTTCTGTAGCCAATGTGGTTGGACCGTGGACCGGACCAGTGCAGGTAGTTACTCCTGCATACATGTGCATCATTTGGAGTGGTCCACAAGAACAAGACGCAGATGAATAAAAACTTTCTCGAAAGAATTGGACCACGGAGCGGCTACCTGCAGTGTCTCATCTTGCAATCGGGTTGAAATTTAATATTCAACCTTCAAATCACTTTTCTCTCGTGGAAAATGGCAATATGACCTGCAACGGTCATCCAGATTAAAGCTATGGATTTTGGCAACTTTATTCGATTTTCATCTAACTGCAATGGAGACATGCGAGAAAATTCATCTAGGGGCTTACAACACTGCAAGTCTTCCTTTGCTGAGTCAACAAACGTCAGTTGTGCTGTTTAACCATTGGAATCGACCATTTCGGCTCGCAGTGGCCTTGCGAGTTGCTGCCGTATTCCCCATACACTGGCGGCCATATTCCCCATTGCAACTCACCCTCAGGATCAACTATATAGCCAATTCAATGGATAGATTTGTGTTGTGAAAATTTCATTTCTATTTACAACACTGATTCATTTTCCATTGTTGCGAAATATGCTTCCGTCTGTTGA
>JASGXE010015429.1:0-10776 GCA_030068105.1 Sinentomon sp. SZTP_YWyxl | reverse complement strand
GGACCTGGGCGGAGTTGAGCCGCTCAGTCTCGCCCAGACGAAGCGGATTCGACCGTTCAATGCTGGCAAGCGGCTGCAATGGACAGTGAGTCGACCAACCAGATTTGCGTAATGGCCGGCCTGTGCAGCTTCAACGCCTGCAATTACGTGTTGACAACGACCCCATATCAATGGTCTAACCAACTTGGTGCTTACACCGAGATTCATGATGGCTGCCGCGCTGCCGACCTGGCCGGTTCAACGTGCTGCCGACCAGCTGGCACGCAAGGAGAGAGGCGGGAGGTGGGCTTATTCTTGGCTCGGGGAAATGACGATTGCCGATGAGGTTCAAAGCAGCTTGCCATGCTCAACGTGAACGGCGGGGTAGGTATATTGCGGGAAAGCCGGTGGGGCGGGTGAGGCTGGCGAAACAACGTTGGTTCAAGCATTCTCCAAAGCATGCTCATCCCGGTTGCATCGGTCGAAAGAAGCTGGTGGTGCCTGGATAACCATAGGTACCCCATAACGTATTGAAACGTCACGATCTGGGTGTTTGGAGCCGTGTGCTCTTTCAGCCTCCAACGGGAAGAGGTTGGAACGGAGAAAGTATCCACTGGAGACCGTATAACTCGTGCATCTCGATACATTGAGAGATGTAGGTGCCGAAAGACGTGTGCTCTTACACTCTCTAACTGGAAGAGGGCGCAGACGACAAGCGATGCTGTTTGATAGTATATCCCCGCAGCACAGAGGTCGCTCGGTCCAGTCTCTTGGACTGCAACCATGGAGGAACACCTCCGGTCGTGGGGCTCTCGGGCTTCCTCTGGCCATATATTATTGGTACCTATAGGTACTTCAAACCAAGTGCTTTCAGCACACAGGGACACGATCACTCAGGAAAGGTAAGTGGTTTCCCATTGGCCCCCCACCCGGAGTAGGTTGACTCATAGGTCCTGGGGTGTTTCCCAACCACGATGACGCGGTGCACGGAGGGGTCGGGGTGTCCCCGGGATTTTCCAGGCCAATACATATCTCTGGGCTTTCATATTCAAATAGCCTTGGGCACAGCCCAGATAATCCCTTTTGATTGACAGTTGCTGTAATAACGCAAAATGATACCTCATCTACGATGATGAGAATGAGTCACCTTTGCCCGGTTGCTATCCAGCTTCATCAACGATCACGGGGATGAGTCATTCTTTCCCTGGAAAGTTTCCTTCACCCTATTACGTAATTATGACGTCAGGGGAAGGGTAGGGGTCCCCTGGGGAGGCGAAAAAGGGGCGTGGCCGTCCTATTGTTTGCCGGTTGCTGGAGCCCCTTTTAAACTCTCGACTGTTACATTGTGGGCTGCCCCTCGCCGCACGTCCAATCGCGGGGAAGCTCCCTTAGCGTACTCTCGGTTAGGGAAAGTGCGCACCCCCCAGCGGGAGGGAACCCATGCGGCCCCGCGGGAAGGAGGGACTATGAGGAAGGAACATGCTGCGACATGTTAGGATCGGACTCCGGTTGCTCACCGAGGAACCTCATGTTCGATCATGAAGATCAGTCATCTGTCCCATGGAAAACTTGGAAAACCCTGCGTCATTAATGACGTCATTGTGGCGTCATAAGTCACGTGACTTAATGCTGGCTTCTGGGCTACAGAACATCCCCCTTCTGGTCTACAGAATATCCCCCTTCTGGTCTACAGAATATACCTCCTTCTGGTCTACAGAATATCCCCCTTCTGGGCTATACAGAACATCCCCCTTCTGGGCTACAGAATATCCCCCTTCTGGTCTACAGAATATACCTCCTTAATACTCTCTGACCGCAAACGAAACGAGGGCACTGAGAATCATTGAAAGCCGTAAAAATAAATGGTGAAACCCATCGGCGATCAGATTTGTGCATTTGAACGACATTTCACGTTGCTTTAAAAAGTGGGAAGACTTTTGGATCCAATTAATTCAAAAGGACTTGTGGAAGGCATACATATGTATATGTATAAACAGTCGTTGCCAAGTAGCCTATAGTTAGTTGCCCCTTTACTTTGTCAATATATCTACTGTTTTAACTTTGTGGCAGAAGTTTTAGCATCATCTTGCCCTACATATATTTGTCTCATTATCTTATTTAAGCTTATCATGCACACATAGATGCATGTTGTCTCGGGCGCCAGTCGCACCACAACAGTGGAGAGAAGGGTCCAGTGTGAAACTACTTCGGTGTTAATTTCTCCCGAATGTGACAAGGTTTTCTTGACTTTCATTAGCAGCCCCCGTCAAACAATGCAACCTCGTTTGAAAATCGAGCTTTTCGCACCGAACTTTCCACCGAAGCCGTTTTCAACCGGACCCCTCTCTCCGCTGCAAATGATTGCAAAATCACCAGCACCTCAGCTCTAACGTCCGCTCTGTGCTCTTTGCGAAAAGAGATCAACAATGCGGAAATGCCGGTTGTGCCTCACCAAATTGCCTGTCCCTTTTACGTGTATCGGATCTTCAAATTAAACCTCTTTTATTTTGAATGAATGAATGAATGAATGAATGAATGAATGAATGAATGAATGAATGAATGAATGAATGAATGAATGAATGAATTCTTTATTCGTCGGAGTTGCCTCCTATTGAATATGACATTTGCATCAAGGATTACAAAACATACAAAGCAAGGGAAAAATAATTTACAACAAACACATGAATATGCATATTGGTTTTCGTTTTCGTGGAAAAAGTCAAATAGTTAGGTAAATATCAGCCGAATTTGTTTTGAGCACTAAATTGCCCATGCAATTTTGTCTTACATTCGGTTTGTTGCGCGCGTTCTGATCCCGCTACACGTAAGCAAACTACCTCTACCTCTGCTTTTTATCCGCGATTTAGTCGGGAAGCAGGAATAAGAGTTCCCATTGTTCCAAAGAGCCTGGCGACACTTTAAAAGACAAAATGTCGGGGAAATAGCTCCTAGCATGGCGACCGATTGTCGTCGCTGATGAGATCTATGAATCACGCAGAAGAGTTCCACTGCGCGTCATCGGCTATGCATGGGTTGTAGGTACCTGCATAAAAAAGGATGGCACAGAAATTAATCATCCCCGTTTGTAAAATGTTAAATTGTTTGTTGATTTTCCCCTGTAATCGTTTTCTCGAGGTTTGGCTGGCATGGTCACTGATTAAAAATTAAGCGCGGTTTAAGCCATTGAAGAATTTAAAACTCAATTGAAATACCCCACGTTTTAACCCTTCTTCGTCAATGCATAATTCCAAAGTTGAGATGTTGCCCCCGAAGGTGAGTTAAACGACCATAGTTTTTAGACACTATACAAAACGAAGCGTGTCTTCAGAGCCCAGGCAACTCTTGAATCACCCTGTATACGGACTCCACCAGCAAGCGTCCAAACCATGCAGAATCTAGTATCTCTACCCCAGGCGGGATCACCAGGCGGCAGACAACATCACATCAAGACTAGACCTGTGTCTCCGTGCCGCTAGAATAATTCGACATTTTTATGTGGCCACGGTTCGATGCTCAGACAATTGCAAAATGATAACAGCAGTTTCGTTAGACATAGCTATCTAGACAACGGCTAGTGATGTGATATGAGATTTATGTGACGGGGAAGAAATCTTCTGTGAAGCAAAAACGTGTGATCGGTAGAGAATTGATTAGCTTCAAAAGAGTAGATTGTGGCGGCGTGCTTTATGTGTGGGGTGCATCCCGTCAAGGAAGGAAGTATTTAGAATTCGCACCCGTCGTAAGCTCATGCCTTATTCCTGTCTTCCCGTTTCCGACATTTAAGATTTTGTGGGGTGACGGAACAGTGCAACGAAGTAAGCGATAAGGTTCGGAGGATTTTTCACTCCGGATGAAGACTTGGTGGAAAATAAAGATCTTGATTTTCCTCCCTCACCTGTGCCCGTCAAAATGTCCAATTTGGAAGTCGAAATTTTCGTCCGGAATGATAAATGCCCGGAATAACATTTCTCCGCTGTGAGAGTTGTTTTCATTAGTTCGTTTGGACGAACTCAAAATTGAATTGAATGGTTTCATTCCGATATCAATGTTTTCGGAATGGCCCCACAACCTTTTTGCTCTAAAATGAATATTATTCGCAGTGCGATTCCATCATCATAACTTCAAATTGATTCAGATTTCTGGATGATCACCAATCGCCTTCGAACATTCCTCACACTCAAATTTCTACCCACAAGACTGATTTTATTAATTCTATATCCCATTCTGGCAACCGGGAATAGAATGGACAAGCAGGCCTCAGGGCCCAACGAAGGATGAAGCGACTGATACGTCAGATGAATCAAATAGGTAGGCACAGAACGCTTCGGAAGCATCAGAAATGGGATGAATCGGTAGCATCTAATCTTCACAGCGTAGCAAAGACATTCATCAGCAGAGCAGTCGGGTGCTGGAAATTCCTGCCTGCGTAGTTCTTCCATATCGGTAGACCAAGGCCCGCACGCGTTGATGATCATTGACACGTTCATGGGCTTTACTGGAGACCTTCCTCCAATGGACGCAACAACAGGAGCACAAAGAAATAGACCATGGTAAGCTTCTTTGTCATCAGGTGAATTGTTTATGATCAAACTATCATACCTGTACAACGACTCCAAATGTTTGCGAATATTTTTTAAAATCAAACTCCGCGTTGTCCTCTGCGGAATTGTGAACCACCCTTTTGGGACACCTTTGTACCATGCAAACAGGAGCACCGCGGGTGCCACCGTGCTGCATAGTTTCATGGATGTTAGACCAGGCATACAGCAGGGCGCTCACTTTACCTTTACTTGTTTGGACATATTTACGACCAGTATGCCGAATCCTTTAATTATTATAGCGGAGACCCCAATGTCCTGCAAGGGCTCTTTTTGGCTGCTTCAACAGGGATGTCACCCTCTGCTGCAGTGTGGGGCAAAACGGACCAGTATATGTCTCCTTTGGCTGACAACTGCAGTTAAAACGAGATGACAAAGAAGAAAAGCAGCCAGGAAGAAATAAAAGTGGGGGGTGAAGCGGTTTGAGGTGGGGCTAAAGTGGGCTGGAGATGGGGCTAAAGTGGGCTGGAGATGGGGCTGAAGAGGGCTGTAGATGGGTCTGAAGTGGGCTGTAGATGGGATTGAAATGGGCTGGAGATAGGGTTGAAGAGCCAAAACAAAGCAAAACAACGACAACAAACACGTACCTTTGTTCTTTGTTCATCGTTTCGTTATCAGTTCTGTTTGTGTAGAAACACGGAGAAGACACCGAAGAAAATAAAATTCAGATTCAGATATCATTAATTTAATCGAAACGACGCACCGTAATGATGCTGACGATAGATCTTTGTTGGTTTTTGTCTCCTACTCGTATATTTCTCTGTGTTATGTTCTTTAGAGAGTGAATGACGCCCTCCGCCATCGAAGTTTTGGCTCCTTAGCTGCTGGCGGCTTCGTCCACGAAGTTGTGACCTAATCTTTTCTGGCATCAAAACCCTTCAAGCCAGGCAAAATTGTATGATTTATTGGAGGTGACATTAAAAAAATCACTACCAACCACAGCCTCCTAAAAAGCAGGAGTTTTTCAGGCCTTCCTGTGGGAGTATACACCCCTCACCAATTTTCGAATACCACCATAGGAATTAACCAATTCCCAGAAAAAGTGACGCAATTCGTTGCTGAGCCCCCAACGTTTTGACAAACCCTCTCAAATACAAAGTCCGCGGTCAGTAAACTCTGATTGAAAAATTGTAGACGATCCTCAACAATTTTATTCAAAAAGTTTCCCGTCGCTTATGTGAAGGAAGAGCTTTTTACAGATACTTTTGAATTCAAATGCAATTTTCACATCTTTTATAGATGTCCTCATAGCAGTTCTGCAAGAATGTTCTCCCTTTCTTCTTCTTCGTCTTCCATGAAATCAACATCAACAGCAAAACCAAAATTTATCACTGCTCATGCCATGCAGGAAGCAGGAAAATGTTTGGCCAAACAAAACCCCACATTGTGCATGAGCAACTGGAGAGCTTGCCAATTCTCGCAACTCCACACAAACCACCAAGTGCTACTCTTGGTCCGCAAATTGCGAGAGATTTAAAACCATCGTATTTAAAACCATTTAAAACAATCGTAAAACCAAATCACCAGTCCTCATTTCTCTATAAAGAATCCAGGCAACGTGGGGCCTCTATTGGACAAAAGGCGGCCTGCGAGATGCTTCGCTTCCCGCAATTCTCATTTTTAAAGTCCGACTGTTTGTTTGTTCTTTGTTTGATGCTCTCTCTACAGAGATTGATATAAAACCAACTCCCATTTTCCCAACATAGCAAAGGACATAATGTTTTCATGGTGATCTGATCCTTTGAAATTTATAGCTCCCTTGGGACAGCCTAACTGAAGCTATATTCAGACTTGCTGAAACAACAAGGAGAGCTTCTCCGTGAAAAATTGTCCTCGGCCGAAAGAATCCATCGCTAACAACAAACGCAACCTCGGGCGCTGAAGATAAGGGGACATTAAATCGCTCCTGAGCTACGGTGCATTGCAAAGACATTAAAAGGATATTGGTGCCACAATAATTGGTTGGAACCTCCCCCATCCAATCAGTTACTTCCCATTCCCCCACCCTTCTCTTTTGCCCATAAAGCAGATGCCGGAACCAATTTTACTGAAAATATTTACGCAAATGCTTGTTAGCAATTCCCCCATCCGGGTGCAGAATTCGCAAAGGTTTTGACAAATGAAGGGAGATCTCTTGTCCATGACGCATGGACCAGCGCTTCGACGGTTGCTGTGAATGTTCAGATTGTGCAGTAGAAATTCCTATCTAAAATGCCGCTTTGGCTCTTTGAGAAATATGCACGATGTGGAATCCTTTTCAAAGAACCAGCTTGGAAAAGATCAGGTGAACAGTCCGCGCTTATTTTAATGCCCTCCATACATTTTTACTCTTCGTCAAACCTGTTATAGTTAACAGTGAGTGACATGATCCAACTCTTTAGAGAAATCTGCAACAGTCCGTGCATGTGCAAGCAGAAAAAGCCAATGACCTGGCGGGTGGGGCTCTGTCATCACGCGATCAAGATTCTCCATCAAAAAGTCACTGGATCACTTGGCCCAGGTGTCAGTGGAAAACGAATTCGATACAGCACCTGGGAAAATCTCGATTACTAAATTGGGTCGTATTTTAGACTGGATCTGTCAATGAGAGTCAGGAAACCTTCGTCATAACTTTAAAACCATGACTATTTCACACACAAACGACAAACACTAATTTGTTTAAATAAATATAAATTAAAAAAATAAAATACAAAAAAAATAAAATAAAATAACAAAATAAACTCACAAATCAAAAATACTATTTTTTACAAACACCGAAACACAAAATAGAATTACAAATAAGTACTGGACTATTTTAATAATTTGCATCTTCAGAAAATAATCCTACATTCTTGAACAAACCAAATTTTGATAGGTACAATGGGGCGAAAAACGCGTTTAAAATAAAATTTTCTGCGAAGAGCCTGAAACATATTGGAGGGTCTCGTGTGCAACATCTTAACTTCATCATTTTCATTGAGTTGAATTTCTGAATTTATCTATGTGAATACACATGCTTTTCTATAAACAAACATTCAAAATACCCGGGCCATTGGAGATTTTTGTCACACTTTTGAAGCACGGGACAATGTTATTCCCCATCTAGTAAGCGCTTTTAAATGCATTCCTTCATGTAATGTGTTTTGCGAAGCATGCGAAATGGGGAATTACATTGCTCCGTGCTTCAAAAGTCTGAAAAAATCGCCTATGGCCCGGGTATTCAGAATGGCTCCGTATTGTGAGCAATCATTTGCCATGGGTTGTTCCGCAAAGCATTCAGCACTGAACAACATTGAAAGAATGAGCCAAATAAAGGGTTCGTCGAATCTGATCAGTGGTGAACATGGCAGGCAGGGCGGGGATAAATAAATCTTCAGGCAGAAACAGAGACACGCTGGTATAGCCTGGGAAAAAGCATTAAGGAAAAGAAGCTGGAACATACATAAACAAAATGCAACACAAAAAGCCAGGACAACTTGAACCTGAAGATATGCCGAGAGGAAAAGCAGAGAGCGCAAATGCCAAAAGTACGGTGCGTGGCCAAAAACCACGTCTCTCGAAAAACCGCAAGAAATAATAAAAGATGCATAAAATTCAGATAAAACTGAAAGATAATAACCTCGAAGAAAAGAACCAAATGTATGGAAGCAGCACAGCACCCGGCTCGGCTTCGATGAAAAAGTACGATAAGCGCAGAATGAAGCAGCTTGCAGAGTGCATGGATGGTCGAAATAAGCATCGCACGCAGGAAAAAATGGATGAGGAACTAAAGGATGAAACAAAGCCGCGAAAACTTCAAGAAACTCCACGAACTTCGCGAGCTCAGAATCAAAAGGCCGCATGGAAGGCGCAGAATGTGCATAAGCAAAGCTAACGGTGGATGCGGAACTCCTGAATGCATGCAGCACGGAAGAGACACTCACTCTCATACAAACAAAAACATTCGACCATTTTTATTAAGATTAAAGAGATTAAAATCAGCACTTTCTTTCCTTTTCACGAATTGAGTAATTTGAATAAATCCCATCTGTGCAGTTTTCTTACTTCAAGTATAGCCCACACCGGATGCACGGTGATAGGAATATCCCAGTTTCAAATCATGAAGAAACTCATGCGGCTGTATTGAAATGGCTATTGAGTTGCACCTGGCGGTGAGATGCAATGCGTAATACGGCCAAAGATCTTCAGAATTTTACTGGAATTCAATCCAAATGTGCTGTCATTGTTTTTTCCGCACTGGACATTTAGCTTTTCAGCGTCCAGGTTTGTGGCTAACCATTCAGCTGAGAATGAAAAGATGAAAACCTCATTCTGTTGGTTTGCAGAAATACATGCCACGCATCAAATGGTCTGAAATAATCAACATTTTCATGCAGCTAGTCGGCATCAAAATGCTCTGACATTGACCGTAGCGCACTGAAACATGCCCATAGCATGAAAACTGCCAAGAGCATGCCCATAGCATGAAAACTGCCAAGAGCATGCCCATAGCGCACTGAAACATGCCCATAGCATGAAAACTGCCAAGAGCATGCCCATAGCGCACTGAAACATGCCCATAGCATGAAAACTGCCAAGGCTGGAAGTCTGCGCATCCTGAGCATCTTGTAGATACGAATCAAAACCGCAAAGTCCTGCTAATAACAATTAAGTTCGACTTTTACAAACGGCAAAGAAGTCTATTCATATGGAAGAAGAGCGTGGTCCAATAATTCAAATTAAAGGCCACATCCTCCTTGAGATCTTAGACCGCGATCAACTCTTATAGGAGAAAAAAGACACGCGTGATATTGTGGCCATGCGCTCTACGTATTCGTTACGTACCTATACTCTTGGTATACTCTATTCTTTTGTTTTAAGCGCCGGGCCTACGGATAACGAACTCATGGCGCATATGGGCATGGGGCATCAAAAGTGAGGGGTCGATAATGATTTCACATTGTGCCAAAAATGATCAGCGCTATAATTTTTGATGCTGTCTGTTGAGCAAAAAAGTCTTCGTGGCAAAATTTTACGAATAGCTGCACTTCATGCGACCTTTGTGTGTCTTGGCTACTATGAAGGGTAAAACGTTTGCAAATCAAAATTTCGAATTTTGTGTGAAATTTAGAAAAAAAACTTATCAAATTCTTATTTTTTATATCTGGTCTGAATTGTCACATACGGAAGGTGAAAATTAGCCGACTTGTTCTCCCGTTGTGGTGACCATTGTCCTCGATATGTACCTACCTATATCCATGATTCAGCAGGATTTTAACCAAAGGTACGGTGCCTCGAGCCACTGCGGTAAAAGAAATATAAGAGCCTAACTGTTTCCATTCCTTATTGGCCATGCATTGCACGAGTTTTAACGGCGCAATTTCATGGAACGCACTGTAGAGATTGAAAAAATAATTCTGCTTTCCGCAATCAGGCATGCATGGGGTCACGAATTAATGCGACGATATTGCTTGCTGCGATCGTGAACAGAAACAAAAGATTAATTTCGATTAGTTTTGCAATGACGGAAGAATCAGACAACTAGGAAATCGGGTGCATGGGGTCAATACATCCAGCATAGACCTGGTCCTTTTCTGTGGTGATAGGCACGTACATTTTGAACACGATTTTCAGCTGGCATTACGCTTCGTGATCCGTCACCTTTCGCGAACGCAGGAGAGGGAGACCAGTTGAATAAAACCGACGGTCGGTACTCATGACTTCCAGAAAATGACCTTCTTTGGCAGACAGTCCAACCTTAGCTTAGGTTAAGAAACCCTGCAGTTGGGCAAAGGGAATCTCCGAGAACACAAATCATGTTTCCTGAAGAAGATATACTGCATGGACAGAAAACTGTGAAGGAACTCACATTTTGAACGCTTGGACAGAACTGAAAACACAAACGCTGCAGCAGAACAGAATCAAGCATACGAGGGGCGTTCCAAAAGTGCAAAGCTTCATTGGAAGTGAAATTATTCGTAGGTATACCATCAAAGCCACATTCTGTGCGAAGCCGGTGTTGCTTAATGTGGCTCAGTTCTACCTATACATTCACAATCTATACCCGCTGACCCGTGTGATTCCAACAACACCGGTATTCGAATAAGAACTGCGGACCCTCCCACATGCATTCCCGCTCATTTCTCCATAAAGTCCCACATTGGATGGCATGAAGTACAACTTTGTCCGTAGCATTCGAATATACCGGCACTCTGCACGTATTCTTAATTGGTATTATATT
>JASGXE010015428.1:0-10299 GCA_030068105.1 Sinentomon sp. SZTP_YWyxl | reverse complement strand
CCAGCCCACAAAGAAGAAGAAGAAGGGTGGTTTCGTCATCGCAATGAATTCGGCATTCATGAAACCAGAAAGGACCCAGCTGAAGCCAAAGCCGTCCTCAAGCCGTGAAAGCTCATGAACGATGCAACAACACAGCACAGGACAGGACAACAAGAGCAGAGCACGGGACACCACTTGCTCAGCTCCACAGATATTCTTGGCCGCTGTTTTGTTTTCCCCGCCTCGTGGATCGCAGTCATGCTGCCTATTGGTATTTCGTGGTGCCGTCTGCTTTTTCAGGCTGCAGTTATCATCAAAGAATAATTTGATCGGGTTGTAAATGGTTCCAGCCAGCAGGAAGGGTTCTCTCGAATCACAGAGAGGAAAACCAGAGAAAAATCTCCCAGAAGAAACGGAAACCTGGCGTGGTATGGGTGTGTGTGTGCGAGAGAGAGAGAGAGAGAGAGAGAGAGAGAGAGAGAGAGAGAGAAAAGAAAGAGAGAGAGAGACTGCATTCGATGTTCATGTGCATTTCATCCGAAGGGCGAAGTTGATGAGGGAGTGAACACACTGATTCGAACCAAAGCGAGAACCAGTCACTGCTGAAAGGAGGTTTCTTGCAAACCTGAAATGGTCCCACCCTGTCCTTCAATGGGGACCCTAGCGAAAAAATGAGAAAGATTGTGGGTCCTGGACCCTGAAGATGTTTGTTGTGGAAAGATTGGCTTCAATGTCTTGCGGGGTTGTCACTGGTTTGATGGATTCTTGGGGTCAGTCTGTCAACAAATGGCAAAGACAAGCTGTTTGATCAGGGTGATGATGACTTCCACGGGAATGCATTGTCCGTGACACAAAATCGCATCACTTGGAAAAAAGCAAACAAATTTGTCGGACGTCAAAAACCGCTGGCAAAAGTGTGTTCGAAAAGCAGCGCTGCGGAATGCCAGCACGCTGCATGGCTTGGCGAAACGAAAACCACGTCGCTCCGAAAGACAGGCAAAGACTGCACGCTGCTGAGAGCCAGCTGTGGGGTATCATTCTTTTGACACTGGAACTGGATGTTTTGTGTGAAGAGGGGAAAGAGTATCAAAAGGCGGAGAAAAGCCTGCGCATAAGGGCAAATACACCAGCCTACCGCCTGGGAGACTCCGAGAAAAGTCTCAGGAATTATTCCAAGGAGTCGAGGTGCACTGAGCTCTCAGCAGGCGGCACTCACTATGGAGTAACTACTGGCTAATAGGATGAGAGATATCCGCTGAATACACACGTTTACGTGAGCCATCAGGCGACACACGACGCGTTTCGGAATCCCGCGATGCAGACAGCAGAAAGGACAGGAGTCAAGTGGAAGGTGGAAGTGATACTGTCAAACGCGGCAGGCAAACGAAGGCTCGCACACGTCAGACAAAAGACACCGGAGGACAAACCTCTGGATTCCTGCAATGAAATGGGTGGAAAATGGAAAAGTGCCCAATCATTTCACACATCACAACCGACACAACCGTTCAAGAATCATATGAAACAGGTCACAAACGTTGGTGAAAACCGCAACAAACACGCAAGGAGAACTGCGTCTCACTTGATGACATGCACAATTGAGAATTTCCAAAATCAGCAATATGGCAGCCCGATCTGGGAACGTAACGTGGCGCCCGACCTCTCCCGCGTTTCCCCTCCGCCCTCTCTCCTCCCAGTCTTCCAGTCTCTCTCACTCTCTTCTGGCCTTCTTCTCTCGGTGATGGCCTGGGACAAAAGGCTGCACAGCAACAAGGTTGCCGAAGCCAAAAGCGAATTACTTTTATTATTATTAGGCACCAGGCTATGGCTATAACTTCCAACTGGAATACTCCACTGAAAATTGAACAACCTCCCTACCCACCAGGCCAAGGGCCCCAGAGGAAAAAGCTTCGGAACAGCCGAAAAAAACAGGCAAAGACGAGAGAGAAATTATCCCTGGTTGGAAAATGCGGATGAGGAATCTGAAACGAGATCGATGCAGCGGTTTCCCTTTCCACATTTTCCAAATTCCAATTCGAGCCGGGCCAAGACAGATCAACTTGCTTGGAGATGGAGGGAGACGAATGCCGAATCGAAATGCCCGTCGATCGCTTTCCAAGACGAAGCCCATCTCACACTTTCGTTCGAAGAAAGCAGAGAGGGCGTGCCACAGAAAAACGAACACCTCCATCCATGAACATCGCGCCAACAATTTGGGAGTCATTCATTCTGAAAACGAAAACCAAGAATGCTCTCAAGCCAGCTTGCAATGACAAACAAAATCCTCCTTCTTCTTCATTTGCATCTTCAGATGCGGCCGGTGGTGGCTCGGCATGAACCTTGTTGCAGCACAACTTGAGCTCGCAAGGAGAACAATCCCTCATGATCATGGCCCAACTCCACTCTGCGTTCAACGGAAACCCGTCTCAAGGGAAATCCGCACAACAGTGGGACTGACTGAACACAGGAAACATGGTGGTGAAAATTAATAGCGGACACAAAGTCAGGATCTTCCGAATTGAAATGTGGGGTACAAAATAAATTAAACGCACAATGGATGACTCCTGTTTGTGAAAGCCAAAGCACTTTGCCCTCACGCGAATCTGGTCTCCCTACAGAGAATCAATGTCATGTCACAGACAAAGCAATTTGGTTCTTCTGGCAACAGAGTATGATATCACAAAATCTAGTCACGTTTGAGGAGTTTCCGACAGTTTTCAAGTGCCAGAAAGGAAGTAAAGAATATGAGACTTCTTACTTCTTCTTTAATGTTTCAGCTGTTGAAATTAATTAAATGAATAAAATAAATCGTACTGAGTTTATAGGTATGGCACTAGTCCTTTTCCTTTCACATCATTCATCCGTCATCTCATCGAAACATGATTATGTCGTACAGGTTGTGTGTGAGAAAAAAATGCTCACTTTTTGAAAAAAAAATGAGCACCATTTGAGGTTGTATTTTTTACAAAATTTCTTTTCTTCGGGAAGGGTGACACACATTTCCTCTCCGAACCCCTCACCTGGCGTTGCCCTTCGCTCAACGCATCGTAGTGAACAAGGTTGACCTTTTTCATATGCTGCCCCTCTGAACATTTCTCTGACCCCCACTTCATAATTCCTGGCCAAGGGACTACTTATCAAACTCATCTCTCAACCTCTCAGCCGGGTTTTTATCATTTTCCTCATAACGTCACATGGTGAAATCGTCCACAAATCGAACCTCCTAAATTTTCTATTAGCACCAGTTGTACTGGGAACCCATTTTGCATGCAGTCTCAGTATTTCATGAAAAAGTGATGTTGAGACTATCGGGCAGCCCTCACTTTATCCGAGAAAGGTCACACGCCCTTCACTGCGAACTGTTGACTTCACAGCATCAGATACCTCGGTCAAAGCACAAGATGGGAGGTTAAAGTACACTTCTACCCTCTCACCTAAGGTTGGAAGTTTTCTCAGTAGGTACCTTCCTGCTGAAGTGTTTTCCTTGCCCGGCTACAGTCCCATGAAACACAATCCCGACTTTCTTCCTTCAAATGGTCGATGATTTGTTTGGCATTTTCTCTGAGATCGACAACATGAAAGACAATTGCCTGAAAACGGTTCCTTTGCAGTCGCCATTATGGTCAGAAATTTCAACAGGCAAAGTTTTGAGACTCGATACTCAGCGAAAAGCAATCACAAGCATTGTCAACAACTTCCACTTACAAACGCCAGGAACAAGATTTTCTCTACAAAGGTGAGTATCTGCATCTTAGCAATCCCTGCAATATTATATTAGCCTACACCTAACAATAAATAATTATATTCAATGGGTCTGTCTGTGGTGACATGCAGGGATAAATAAATAGTCGACAAACTGACTTCAGAATTTGCCTGCTCATAAAAGATCTAAACAGATGTGATTGATAGCAGGGATGGGCAAGGTAGGGTACCTTAGAGGGGGGGTAAAGAGGTCTACGACGGGGGGGGGGGTAGGGCACCGAAAATGCAGGGGGTCTGGGGGGCGGCAGCCCCCCAGCATGGGGGGTCTGGGGGGCTGCGCCCCCAGCGGGGGTCCAGGGGGCAGCGCCCCCGGCAGGGGGTTTGGGGGACAGCGTCCCCCAAAAGCTGAAGCTTTTTTGAAAAATTAGGGGTCCTCAGATGCCATTTTACGACATTTCAGGTCCTTTTTTCCTTATCCTGGAGGGTTTGCAGTCGCAATAGATGGAGCAAGGAAATAACTGTCAGACACGACTTTCTGGATGAGTTTTTTTTCATTTTACCATTTTCTGTAAATCAAAACAGAAAGTACAAAGAAACAATGCTGCTCCTATTGAAGTCCTGGTGTGTGCCCTGCACACACACCAGGACTCTTTTCCCACCTTTTTCCGACGGTACCCTTGGCCTTCGGCCAAGGGTACCGTCGGAAAAAGGCTGGGGGGGTAACCTCGGCCGAAGGCCAGGGGGGTAACCCCCCCCTACCCCCCCTATGCTCAACCCTGATTGATAGGGTCGGCAAAATATACCCTCCACCTGAATATGGGGCACCCCACAAGCGAAATTCCAATGGGTGTCTGGAATGGAGTCACCCTGTTGCTGAAGAAAATTCTAATTTTTCTCTAAATTTTGAGCAGGAAATAGAGTTGCTTCATGCTTGTAAAAGATCCCCAAGATGATTAATTGTGCTAAGAATGTCATCAGCCGTATTCCCCATTACAACTCATTCGTCGCCGAAGGAGAACTTGGGGAGTTTCCAAAGATCAGCAGTTGCGCAACGCTTATTCCTGTTCCATTGTTGTGAAAGATCATCTGTCTGTTGAATTGGCTATTGAGTTGAACCTGATGGTGAGTTGCTATGGGGAACACGGCTGCAGTTCTTTGTTGACTCCCCAACTTCTCCAAGTTTTCCTTGGGTGGCAAATCGATTTTGCCTGTAAAAGATTACCAGATTCCAGATTTTTCAATTGTGCAGAGAAATTCCATGACGTTTTCAAGTTTTCTGGAAACTCCTAACTTTTCCAAGTTGCTGGACACCTTGCGATCACAATTCAAACTATCCTGTTTATGTGAAATTAAGCATCCCACCACCAGCATCTAAAATGCTGGTCTTCACGTCAATTATTATTGGGGCACAAAAATATGAAACTGCCCGGCACTTGAAAGCGCACGATGAGGAAAGTGACCCGACGTGGATAGTTGTCGTCATGGAGTGCTAGTTCTCGGCTTAGTTGTCTAGTGCTCCCTCTGGACTTGCAGATTCCGCTTTGGCTCACTTTTGAGAACCTCTGGGAACAAATCAAGGTGTGACTCAAATCCATGGTTTTTTCAGCGGAATGAGGTTCAACTGAAAATGGGCTCAGCAGACATCAGGCAAAAAATTTTATTGTGAATTTTCAGCAGCTTCAGATGAAGATCCAGCAGCAAGTGGCCACAAAATCACTGCATGATCAGTGATCACTGGTCACAAAGGTCTTGGGTGGGCCCAAATGGCTCGCCGCCTCCTTGAAAACACACAAGGAATGAAAAAACTTTGGAAGGAGAAAAATCTCGACCAGCAAGGTAAGAATGAGCAACTAAAAAACAAAGGCTAACTTCTGCACTTCTGGCACATATGATGTCGGTGACCTGCCTCTCAGTGATGTGCTGTGCTTTTCTGCACAGTCTCCAAAAACTGTTGCTGTATGCCAAAATAATTGCATCAAAAATAGTTTTATTTTGCCATCCTCATGTCTCTCTACTCCATGCAAAGTGAATTGGAACTGGTGAGTTTCAATCAGTGATTAAAGTGTCGGTCCGAAATTAATCTCGAGATAGTTGATAGTTTATCCAAGCAGGTATTCAAAAATCATCATCATTCATGATGGCACTTTGCGTATTGTGGTAGATACCATCAGTTCTGTATCGGTTAGCCAGGTGCTTATCTTTTCTCGGAGAAAATGTTTCTCGTTCAAGCACTTTTCAGCGACCCGATCCTTCACCCTGACCAATGAGCAATCCAAATCCCATGCAGAGAAAATTAAATTTTTTAAAGGTTCCAGTCTACCTGTGCACCATGTTTCTTTTCTTTCTTCTCAAAACGGACAAACAAAAATCCAGCTCTCCCGGAGGTAAACCTACTTAGAAGAACTGCAGTCCCTAAAAGATTCCAGTTGCCCTCTCCAATGGTCCTTAGAAGTTAGGCACCTAATCGACAATATGTGCATCTCACCATCTTTGTTTGGAAATGCAGACACCGTACTGTTCGGAATGAACAATTGCATTTCGTCAGGAGAAGTTTGCTGTACGACACCATTGCCTGCATAAACTGTGCACAACCACCATGACCAGCTTTATCAGCACAAGAAAATGCAATGTAGAAGGAGGGATGAAGTTTCGAGGGGAAACTCAGGGTGGCAGAAATGGCTCTGCAGTGCAGGGGGCTTGGGCACCACAGGTGCCCCATCTTGTAACTGAAGACCACTGCTGGGCCTAGGGCACCAGCCCCAATGGGGTAGCAAGGGGCAAAGCCCCTGGCAGAGGGTTTGGGGGACAGCTGCCCGAAAAGCTGAAGCTTTTCGATAAATCTGAGGTTTCCAAACGGCACCGTACCGTGTTCAGCTGGAGGAAATGAACATTACATGGAGCAGTTTAGTTGATAAACTTGACATTTTCTCAACATGAGTGCGAGGGTTGTTGAAGAAGTTTCTGCCTTTGCACGGAAACTCTTGTTTTTCGGGAGTTTTTTTTTTATCCCACTGCATTAAAATCTGATCAATTTGGGAGTTATCAGGTGATTTCTGGATCAATCCAATGCAAATATTAATTTTATCGCAATCTGAAAAAAGTACCAGAGGCAGCAAAATTGAACAAACTGAACAATTGGTGAAAGGACCTGTTCGCAAAACACAAAATCCAAAAGACGCAGAGTGCAAAGCCCGTGTCTCAATCGCATCTACATGTTCTTGCTGACTTTACGTTGGCGTGAACCTCATTCACACACACAAAATTGACATTTTTGCCTCGAATCAGTCGGATCAATGAGATTTCCTGTGAAAAAGTTCCCTTTCTCAGTTACTCTCACTTCATTTTTGAGAGCCCCTCGCGTTTATCGCGATAAATTGAAGACTTTAGAGTGGATTGATCTGAAATCACTCTATAACTTCCAAATTGATCAGACATTTTTGCCATGGGAGAAAATCTCCAAAAAACAAGAATTTCATTGCAAAGGCAGAAACTTATTCAACAACCCTGGTTTACGTTTTTGGGCCATTTTGCCACCATCGCAACAAAAGCAGCAAGATGTCACTAATTTCATTCTTGCCCTGACCTTTTCGCACCAGGATTTTCTTTGGATGGGGAACCTTCGCAGCAGCTTTGCGTTGAAATCAATTCAACAACATCCTTAACATTGCAAACGAAGTGAGCTATCATCGCCCTAACAAACAAACTGACAAAAATCCTCAAAGTTGAAAATGCCTGGAAGGTACTTTCTACTTTTTGACGATCTTTTTTCTGTTTGTTAGCACGATAACGGAAAGCATTAGAGTTTCAAGAACCAAGTTTTGAAGAGTGGTTCGAAACCTGGACTGAGCACAAAGATGAGTATGTGAATGGTTACTCAGAAGTGACAAAGAAGTTACAAAAAGAATCTCGTCAAGTACAAGCCAGACCCACTTGAACTCGCAGTATCTGCCTTCTCTTAATGCTGCATGGAATAAAATCAAACCACAATTCCTAGTTGTTTTCAAAATTCATGTCTCAGTGGTGCAGCGGAAGCTCATTGGGTTCGGATGAGACTATGAGAGTTGTAGTTTGAGCCTGGAGCCTGAGCAGCTCCATTTTTTCAAAATGTCCAAAGCAAATCCCACATGAGGCTCTCTCCAAAACTGCCCCCAACTTTTCTAAAATGTTTTATGAAAATGTTTTAAAGCTAGCAGCAATTTCCCATTTGCCTTTCACTCTGTTGCTTGTAAATATCTGTTCGCTGGTTTCCAAAAAAATTCATGGGTATTTTTTGGAAACCAGCAATTACTCAATTCAACGTTGCTTAACTCCGGTGAGAGGACAAGAATGGTGCATCCAACGTGGTGTATGGCCGTCTCTCCTGGTCAGAACAAGAAAGTATCCATTCACCTTTCACCCGAAGTGACTAAAGGAGCACCAGATTTCTAGTTTATAAAAAAATGTCAGCCAAGATGTTGGAACTGGGTTTGAATGCATGCCAGCTCAGGTGCTCCTTCGCTGTTTGCGTCTTTCCTGACTAAAGTTATTTTGCCATTCCAGAACAAACATGAATAATTGAGGGACCACTTGGACCATGGATATAGGCACCTTTTGGACAAGAAGATTGCAAGGGCTGCACACCAGAATGACCTGTGCCTCGCACATGCTGCAAACCTTTGTCTTTATGAGTTGGATCTGCAGTCAGCATGCTGTTGCATAGGTCTATCCAGCTCCAGCATGAATCAACTCCGTACATTTATGATAAAGACTCTTTCCAAAAAAAAAACAGCCATTTTAGAAGATAATCCTCTCCGAATCGAAAGATATGAGCACCTATTTCTTCGACTTTTCAATGTGGCAGGAATTCCAGCTTGCTGTAAGCAAGCTTGACAGCATTCGAAGTTCATTTTTTGAAATGGAACAATGTGGAGGCCCACTGTTATTTTTGTCATGTCCAGAGAAAACGAAGACCTCATTTTATCGCTTTCACGAGCCAAATCATTTTTTTTTTCATGGCACTATTTCTGAGAAGGGCCCAGATTGTCGAAGTGAATTTGTGACTTTGGTCGCACTCTGCTGTGCAATTTGATAATAAAAAAACAGAAGAAAAAGGAAAACATTTTTCAAAGGAGACACTCAGACACAAGGAGAGAGCAGAAAATCAGACATGAGAGGAAATGCAGATTTAACAACTTCACAGTTTTCAATTGCTGCAGATCTCTGTAAATTGGATCAACAATATGTGCCTTCTCAGAAAAGAGCTACAATTTTTACCTCGGGAGTCATCATTTTGCACCAGTGCCTCTGCTGATGAGATGATGAAATGACAACTTCAAAGTGTAAAGCCAGGTAAAGCATGAATGTAAAGCAAAGACAAGGCAATACCTGCAAATCAACTTGTATAATTGCAAGCCGAGCCTTATGGTACCCTCTTGATGCATGAGGAGACCCTTAGAAACAACAACTAATGAACTGAATTGGTTGGCAGGCCTGAATATATACCTACCGTTTTATGAATGTCGTCGGTCAAAAATGGGTCAAATCAAAAATGGGCTCATGGTATAATATGCCCTTTTTGCTCCACAACAGTAGATACGGTAGGTAATTGGCCAATAACCTTTCTGACCGATAAAAGAAGCCAGACAGGCTCAATTTGGTCCATTCAAATTAGGTCGGTGGTCATTTAGATCGTTCAGAACTAGGCCTACCCAACTTCCATAAACGGGGTCTTTCAAGCAACTTTGGACATGGGTGTCACCCATCGCTGGAGCCAATGTGATCGTGAGGGGGCATGGTCACATGTTAATCACAGCTGCATGATTGGCTTCCCAGTTTCTGATGGATACTACTGCACTCGCCCAGCGGCCAAGTGTGGTAGACTCCAGTGTCCAACGATGGGTGAAAACCCCAGTATAAAGTGATTACATAGGCCCTATGGCAAAATATATTTGAAATTAAAAATTCACTAACCTGTTCATTCACCTCCCCTGTCACACCATCTCATCGCATCATGGGTTTCCAGCAAGACAAGCGTTCACTGTGGTGCATAAATTCACATGGAAGAAGGCGCCAGGCGGCATTAGTTAACAGCGAAGTCAGTCAGGAAGACTGTGCTTCCAAATCCATTCACAAGACACAAAACTGATATTCACAGCAGCAAAAATTCATTTTTGCAAAATTCCAAGATTATTCGGCTGTCATTACGTAGGTAGTTGAGAACCGAAAGGCATCAAAACAATCACCACACCTATAGGTGAAAAACTGCAAACACAATAGGTACTGGTGCAATTATTAACTATTGTTGTCAAAGTCAAACTTAACCGACCCGGAGAATAGGATGAGTTAGGTAGGTAGGTACCTAACTGCCATGGAACAATCACTGAAATACCTAACTGGAAGCAAATTAGGTAGTTAACCGGTCAAGCCCGGCACCCGTACACTACACCTTACGCGCAGGGTTGCAAAAACAAACGAAACATTTGAAAAAAAACAAAACATTTGTTTTAAAACAAAATATTTGTTTTAAAACAAAATTGGATGCTTTAAAACACGTTTTTTGTTTTAAAACAGCTAGAAAAAAAACTGTTTTAAACATGATTTTGTTTTAAAAAAAGGTGCTTTAAAACAAATATTTTTTCCTTT